>MU782322.1:68092-78307 GCA_026770625.1 Nicotiana glauca | reverse complement strand
AATTTGGGAAATTTTCCTATGAAAGAACTACGTGTTTATTTGTTTCCTCTATTTGATTAGAACCATGTCCATAAAGAATAAATCCACGGATTAATATGTGAAATGAGAATAAATGATCATTTGGACCACTAGAGTGTGTCAAAGTTGACCATCTCGTCTCTACCCCTTCGGGATTAGGCGGGACACTCACTGAGTACACGTTGATTACATACTTATACTACACTTCTGTGCATTTTTGTTGCACAGGCTCATGATATATTAGCGGCCTACTAGGCGCAGCAGCACGGACGATTCAGGGGCTAGGTGAGCTGCAAATTGTGAGGCGACCTGCAGCTAGTATAGTTCCTTTCTGTACTTTGATTATTTATTTCCTGTCCATTGTATTCCGGAAAGATGTTGTATTTTATTTCATTATCAGTAGTCGCTCATGCACTTGTGACACCGGGTTTTGGGATGGTTTTCGAAAAGTTTGATTTAAATTGTTAATGTTAATTTGAATTGAAGCAAAAATCCTTTTATTTATGAAAATTGGAAGGAAAAACCTTAGATTTTTAAAAGTATTAAAAGAGGAATTAATTGATGAGTTAGTTTGATGGCCTGACAGAGGTGTCCGGCGCCACCACGACCCTTAGTGGATTTTGGGTCGTGACAGATAGACATCCCAGCGTCTTACAATTTGTTGTTGGGATGGCCCTGGATTCACGCTGCTGGAGCCGTAGCATCAACCCTAGACCAGGCGGTGAAATTTGAGTGGAATCACCAAGAGGTGATTATTCATGACGATGGTAGCAATCCCATATATAGTTGCCAGACCATCCTGGCAATAGGAAGAAGAAGGAAAATAGGTGGAGAAACCTACCACCATATTGAGCGGGTCAATGCCGTGGACAAGAATAAATGATGGGACAACAAGATTGAAAGCATACTGAATTGGTGTGGATACGAGCTTGGCTAGGGACTTGGCAAAAACCTCCAGGGGATCGCCAAACCCATTAAGCTAAAGAAATATGGAACCACTTTTGGTTTGGTGTATCAATACACTTGGGAGGAGTTCAACCACTGGTCGACACCATGGCGCAGTCCCTACTACCTACTAGAGCATCTGATACCTCGCCTGCAATAGACTTTCCAGCCACCAGATGTCATATATGGGTCAGAAGAAGAGGAAGCATTGGCGGCAATAAGGAATCTATTTTTGGAAGATGACAATATGGACTGCTGTGTCATTTTTGAGGAGGAATGATAGGAGAGCCCTTCCATACAAGCTGTGAGCCAAGGAGTGCGCCTCGATAATTTGTCCATAAAAACCACCAGAGCCCGGAGAGCTTCAGGGTAGCAAGGTTGAACAAAGCACCATGCATTACCTTTTACTTTTTCGCTAGTTGATTTCCTTTCCGCATTTTTAATTTCGAAAATAAGAGCTCCCAATGTTCAAAACAATTATGAAATTTATCAAAGAATTTTAGTTTCTTATAAGTCTCACTCTTATTATTTTTTCTATCGTTTACTTTATTTACACAACATTACTATTACTTATCTTGATGAACCGATGATTGTGACATGCAACGAGACAACGCAAGAAACGGACATAGACTCCGAAGAGGATAATATACCAGAAGAGGTCGTTAAAGTGGTTGAGGATTTTTAGAATAGGCCTAAGTCTAACTTGGATGAAACTGAGGTTGTCAACTTGGGGGATACATAGTATGTCAAGGAAGCGCGCATCAATGTTCATCTGTCACCATCGGAAAAGGAAGAGTACACAAAATTTCTAAGGGAATATTAGGACATATTCATCTGGTCGAATGATGATATGACTGGTCTCAGTACATCTATTGTAGCTCACAAACTGCCAACAGATCCGACATGTCTGCTGGTAAAGCAGAAGCTCAGAAAATTCAAGCCTGACATGAGTTTGAAAATCAAAGAAGAAGCTACCAAGCAAGTCAAAGCCAAGTTCTCAGGGTAGTGGAGTACCCAACATGGTTAGCCAACATTGTGCTAGTACCGAAGAAGGATGGGAAGGTTAGAGTCTGTGTCGACTACCGGGATCTCAACCGGGCCAGTCCAAAAGACGACTTCCCCCTGCCGAACATACACATCCTAATTAATAACTGCGCCAAACATGAGCTGCAGTCATTTTTTGATTTTTTTGCTGGGTATCATCAGATGTAGATGGATTAGGAAGATGCTGAGAAAACGGCTTTTATTATGCCATGGGGGATGTATCGTTACAAAATGATGTCGTTTGGATTAAAAAATACTGGGGCCACCTACATGAGGGCCATGACTACTATTTTCCATGAGATGATACATAAAGAGATTGAGGTATATGTAGATGATGTCATCATCAAATCCAAGAGAGCCACTAACCACATAGAAGATCTGAGGAAGTTCTTTAACAGACTAAGAAGGTACAATCTGAAACTGAATCCCGCCAAATGTGCGTTCGGGGTTCCTCCCAAAAAACTACTTGGATTCATTGTAAGTCGACGAGGAATAGAACTGGATCCATCAAAGGTTAAAGCCATTCAAGAATTTCCATCGCCAAAGAACAAGAAGGACGTGATGAGTTTCCTGGGGAGACTCAACTATATCAGCCGATTCAGAGCTCAGTCCACTGTTATTTGTGAACAGATCTTTTAAATGTTGAAGAAGGACGTCGCTACCAAATGGACTGATGATTGCTAGAAAACCTTTGATAGAATCAAGGAGTACCTGTCAACACTGCCAGTTTTGGTTCCGCCCGAACCAGGTCGACCTCTATTACTCTACCTTGCAATATTGGATGGGGCATTCGGTTGTGTTTTGGGACAACATGATGAAACAGGGAGAAAGGAGCAGGCCATCTACTATATCAGCAAGAAGTCCACCCCGTACGAGGCCCGATATTCCTTATTGGAACGCACCTGCAGTGCTCTGACTTGGGTAGCTTAGAAGTTGAGGCATTATTTATGTACCTATACCACTTACCTCATATCAAGAATGGATCCGCTGAAATATATCTTTAAGAAGCCCATGCCTACTAGCAAATTAGCCAAGTGGAAAATCCTGTTGAGCGAATTCAACATTGTTTACGTATCTCAGAAGGCAATCAAAGGACAATCCTTGGTAGATCATCTCACCGAGAATCCCGTGGATGGAGAATACGAGCCTTTAAAGACGTATTTTCCTAATGAAGGGGTATCTTTCATAGGAGAAGATATTGCAGAATCCTATGATGGTTGGAGAATGTTTTTTGGCGGAGCAGCAAATTTCAAAGGAGTTCGCATAGGAGCAGTCCTAGTGACAGAGACCGGCCAGCATTATCCTGTATCTGCCAAACTCAGGTTCCCGTGCACCAACAACATGGCCGAATATGAAGCCTGCATCTTAGGGCTCAAGCTGGCCATTGATATGAAAATTTAGGAGTTACTAGTGATCGGGGATTCATATTTGCTCATACATCAGGTCCGAGAAGAATGAGCAACCAAAAACTCCAAGATACTCCCTTATCTGCATCATGTACAGGAGTTGAGGAAGAGGTTCACAAAGACAGAATTTCAGCATGTCCCTATAGTCCAAAACGAGTTTGCCGACGCATTGGCTACTCTATCATCTATGATTCAGCATCCAGATAAGACTTCATAGATCCTATTCCGATAAAGATTCGTGACCAACCAGCTTGTTGTGCTCATGTCGAGGAAGAAGCAGACAGAAAACCATGGTTCCATGACATCAATGAGTATTTGATAAAAGGAGGATATCCGGAACTTGCAAATGCTACTCAGAAACACACACTTAGGAGGTTAGCTAACAACTTCTTTCACAGTGGAGGAATATTATACAGGAGGACTCCCGATTTGGGATTACTAAGGTGTCTCAAAGCAAAGGAAGCATCCAGGTTATTAGAAGAAATTCATGCAGGGACTTGCGGTCCACATATGAATTGTTTTGTCCTAGCAAAGAAGATACTTCGGGCGGGATATTTTTGGATGACTATGGAAACGGACTGCATCCAGCACGTCCGAAAATGCCATCGCTGTTAGATACATGCAGACTGGATAAAAGTGCCTCCAAACGAGCTTACTGCAACAAGCTCGCCATGGTAGTTCGCCCCTTGGGGAATGGATGTTATCAGACCTATCGACCTATCGAGCCTGTCGCATCAAGCGGGCACAGGTTTATTCTAGTGGAAATTGATTATTTTACCAAATGGGTTGAGGCTGCATCATACAAGGCAATGACTAAGAAGGTTGTGGGAGACTTTGTCCGCGACCGCATTGTTTGCCGGTTCGGAATTGCGGAGTCGATCATTACTAACAACTGTTCCAATATCAATAGTGATCTGATGAAGGCAATGTGCGAAACATTCAATATTAAACACAAAAATTCTACAACCTACAGACCTCAAATGAATGGAGTAGTGGAAGCGGCCAACAATAATATCAAGAAGATACTGAGGAAAATGATAGAAAAGCATAAGCAGTGGCATGAGAAGTTATCATTTGCTTTATTAGGATACTTTATCACTGTTTGTACATCAACCGGAGAAACTCCCTATATGTTGGTTTATGGTACAGAAGCAGTCATCCCCGCCAAGGTTGAAATTCCCTCCTTGAGGATTATGCAGGAAGCAGAACTTGACGACGCAGAATAGGCAAAAAGTCGCTACGAGCAGCTAACTCTTATAGATGGAAAAAAGATGAACACAGTTTGCCATGGTCAATTGTATCAGAACAGAATGTCCAGAGCCTTCAACAAAAGAGTCAAGCCGAGACAGTTTACACCAGGACAGCTGGTGTTGAAGAAAGTATTCCTGCATCAAGACGAAGCGAAAGGGAAATTCTCTCCCAACTGGGAAGTTCTGTACATAGTTCACTGAGTTTTAACCGGAGGAGCCCTCATACTTACAGAAATGGACGGAGAAGTTTGGCCAAAGCCGATCAATTCAGATGTAGTGAAGCGATACTATATGTAACCATTATGATTCTTTATGATGTAATTTAAACTACGCCTGACATGATTCCCATTTAAGAGTGGATACGTAGGCAGCCTTATGGGTTTGGTCACAATTCAATAAAATTTTCATTTCTCCTGCTATTGGAAACTGGGGCAGAATTTTGAGGAGGACCCTCAAAATACCGAAATTGATCTTCATCCAGTCATCGCACGCAGCCTTCGGAAGCACCAGCTCAGTAAACTGGGGCAAAATTTTGAGGAAGACCCTCAAAATTTCGAAAAGAGAGGTTGCAATGCCTTGAACCGCGTCGCAGTCGTCGGCTCATCTAAAAGAAAACTATTTTTTAATTATATGATTACGTTACATTTTTTTTATTAAATCATGCATGTCCGTTATCAAAATCTTTTTGTTTAGCAATGCTACCCCAAGGATACGCATAGTATTACCGAAACCAGGGCCGAGCAGGACGAGCAAAGTCCATAGGGGATATGAACTAACCTTCCCATCTTTTATAGAACTCACGATTTTTCTTTGGATGCAAGCACTCAAGTCGTAACATCATCAGATATATCTATGCACTCATACTTCTCGGGAATACAACTCTCACAATCATCACCTATTTACAATTGCTATCCGTACACGACATCCCCAGCAGCCATAATATAGCAATCGACTATCAACTTAAAGCTATCAGCTAAGAGATTTTACCATTACTTGCCTTTTACATTTCTCTACATTGCATAAGGCTACCTTTCTGCCTTCTGAGACTAAGCATTTTCTCCATTTACATTTCCCTGCATTGTATAAGGCTACCTTTCTACCTTCCGAGACTAAGCTTTGTCTCCATCTACATTGCTATGCATTACATAAGGCTACCTTTATGCCTTTTGAGACTAAGCATTGTCTCCATCTGTATTTCTCTGCATTGCATAAGGCTACCTTTCTGCCTTCCGAGACTAGGCATTGTCTCTATCTGCATTTCTTGCATTGCATAAGGCCACCTTTCTGCCTTCTGAGACTAAGCATTGTCTCCATCTGCATTTCTCTGCATTGCATAAGGCTACCTTTTTTCCTTCCGAGACTAAGAATTGTCTTCATCTGCACTTCCTAGACTAAGCATTGTCTCTATCTGCATTTCTCTGCATTGCATAAGGATACCTTTCTGCCTTCCGAGACTAAGCATTATCTCCATCTGCATTTCTCTGCATTGCATAAAGCTACCTTTCTGCCTTTCGTGACTAAGCATTGTCTCCATCTGCATTTCTCTGCATTGCATAAGACTACGTTTCTGCCTTTCGAGACTAAGCATTGTCTCCATCTGCATTTCTCTGCATTGCATAAGGCTACCTTAATGCCTTTCGAGACGAAGAATTATCTCCGCCTTGCAAGGCTGAAACATCACCACTTTATCTCTCTTGCGTGGCTGCACTTCGTTTAAACCTCGCATCGGCTGAAAGATCGCCACTTATATTTTACACTTAGCATCGGCTGAAATATCGCCATTTTTGTTTAAGTCTTTACATCGGCTGAAATATCGCCATTTTGTTTAAAACTTTACATCGGCTAAAATATCACCATTTTGTTTAAAACTTTACATCGGCTGAAATATCACCATTTTGTTTAAAACTTTACATCGGCCAAAATATCGTCACTTTAATTAAATCTTGCATCGGCTGAAAAATTGCCATATATATTTACACTTTACATCGGCTGAATATCACCTTTTTTTATTTTAAGTCTTGCATCGGCTGAAAGATCGCCACCTTCTACATTTCATGGGCTGAAAGATTGCCAAGTTATCCAAAGGCGTCATTGTTCGGAGGCACCATTTTCATGGCCCAAGAACGCCATGCCATGGCCTGATGACCCCACTATTATCTCTTGCATATCATTATTCGAAGGCGTCATAGTTCGGAGGCATCATCCTCATAGCCTGAGAACATCATTTCATAGCCCGCGAATCCTTATTATATGTCTCATGGCCCAGGACACCATGGTCTGAGGACGTCATCCTAACCGTCCAAAGACAGCATTCATGGTCCAACGGGAACTTGCATCATGTTTAAAATTTATTCACAACATATGAGTTCGTGTTGTTATTTGTAGATAAATTGGCTAGCAATGGTCGTGTCAGTAGGAGCGATCCCGCTCCAGTTTTCGCAGCTCCATTAACCCATAGCAATGCTACCCCAATCCAAATATCTTGTCTGTTCTTGGGAAAATCTCCATCGCCGTGTTCCGTCGACGGGTCCTGAACTACATATGGCCTGATTCCTATAAGACCAAGGATATGTAGGTAGCTCAGGAGCCAGAGCTCGGTCAAAACTTTTCAAATCGTTTCTTTCGGTCAAAATTGACCATCATATCTTTACCCGATAATTCTTTCATCCTTCTCGGATAAAGAGGGGCAACTATTCATACCCAATTTTTCCTTATGTATATTTTATACTGAAAATATTCTCAAAATAGCATGTGTATACACATATAATCATGCCCAAGAGTTTTGGTATTTTTTCCTAATTTATAAGATTTTTCAAATCAATTTATTATCTATTTTAGCAGTACAAAATCCAATAATTATTCCCAGATTGTTAATATTTTATTTCCAATCTCATATTTATGCCAAGATATAATTAAGATAATTTTTGCATATTTTTACAAATCTGTTTGGTATTTTTCTAAGTTAAATTGCATAAATTGCAATTATAGCCTATATTACAATTAACAATATTTTACAATTATAAAATTATTCTCAGTATTTTTATATTAATATTTATACGTTATTAATTAGTTCAGTGCCTTTAATTTGTTTTTAAAGTTATTTTAACTAATTTATATCAAATAAAAGGGGGAAATTAGCTATTTAACACATAGCCCCTTATTGTTTCAATTTTAGCCCGAATTTACCCCACCCCTATCAGATTCAATTAAAACCAATTGACCCAAGACCAAATAAATTTTCCCCAGCCAAATCCCTAATCTAACCTGTCCCAGCTTCGAATTAATCTAAGTCGTTGATCAAATAAGATCAACGACCCAGATCATTTTTCCATAATTAAACTCTAATCTACCCCCCCTCCCCCTTGGCCCCTCATTCTTCGAGACTGGTCTCTCTCAATATCTATCTATGCCTCTCCTCCTTCTCTCTAGAACCTTCTGATTTTTCTTCTCCGATGGCCTCTCTCCGGCCACCTCCAACCGCCTTGAAGCCTTATCTCACCGATTCCCTCCATCACTGAGACCCCATGAGCCTCCACCATATAAGACAGTCACTGAAGCTTTGCCTGGGTTTGTTTCCGACCTTTCTTCGATGGGTTTTGGTTAAATAGTGTTATAAATACTATTATTCCTAAAGTTTCACAGCCAGGTTTCTCTTATTTCTCTAACTGGTTTCTTATGAAACCCTAATCTCTACCCAAACCTCTTGAATCTCTGCATTTACAACGATATTTAACTCATGCCTCTATGTTTTGCACTACTCTCTACTTGATCTTTACGATAGTTGAAGTTTTAAACGCTTTTGTTCCCTTTTTTTAAGCTAGGGTTTCTGAACCCCTTTTCGAAATCACTTTATTTTCTGATTTTGGGTACAAATTCGTGATTCTCAGTACTATTTCTAAGCATTTTGCTTAAGTCTGATGAAACCCTAGCTTTATATGTTTGTGTTTGTATTATTTGCTTGTTTGTGTGTTCTTCTGGTTTCTTCTCTGAGTTCCGTGCTCTTTGCTTTAATTTTATTGCTAGTGTTTCATCCCCCTACCATTCTGTGTTCTTCGCTTAAGGTTTCTCTGATTGTTTACATGATGATTTTATACTGATTGTTACAATCCCTCTTTGAGACTATGATACTTGCCTTAAAATTATGATTCCGCGTATTTTCCTTATATTTGGTATTGATTTCGAATTGCTTCCTTAATTTGTGGGATACGTTCCTCGATTAATACTGATCTCCTAGGTTTTCAATCTCGTTCCTATTTCTGAAAACAATTTTCCAGAATTAAAGTGGTATTTTGCCCTATATGTGTGCACAATATGCTGATTGATTTGCCCGACCTATTTCCCTAATTAGAGTATCATGTACCTAGCCTTTATTGCATACTTTATGCTATTCTGCTTCCTTTTGGGATCATACCATGCTTTGTGATATCTCTCCTTTTAAATAACTGCTTATTACTGTTTGACTTTGATTTCTTAACTAAAGGGGAGTCCAAATACTAATTTGATTATGATTGATTCCAGTTTCTTAACTAGAGACTACTACCTTGTTTGTTTACTATTATTCAGTACGATAAGTACCCCCCCCCCCAATTCTCTTTTGCATGACATGAACACATTGCATATCACAAAATACACACAACAATCACATTGCTCTCTCTTGTGCTATTTCTCTCCTTTTCTCTCTTGTGCTGTTATTGCTCCCTGTTCCTGACTGTCATTAGCCAGCTGAAAAGCTAAGGCTAATATTGTGCTTATACTTGGCTCTTGCATTCTGCTGCGATTCTCTTATTACTGGTATGTTCTGATTAAATTCCATTTTCCAAACCAATGTGGTTATTACTACTTCAGTGTGTTCAATTCCTAATCATTTTCTACTTATGTTTATGTTGTGCAACATGTGATTGATTCCTAGTTTGCCTGTTGATACTTGCATGCTCATGACTACTGTTTGTTTTTTATCTTACCTTTTATGACTACATGCTGTTACTATTTACTTTTATGTCTAAATCCGACTATTTCAAGGTCTCTTTAAACTTTTTGATTTTGTGTACCCATGCTTAGTAAGTTTGCATAAGTCTCTGCATCCTTTGGTGATATTTATGTGATCTATTTGTCCCATTTTCCCATTATCCCTGTGTGCAACTCTCCAACTCTGTGTAAACTCTTTAAATTATCAATTTTCCTCTCCTTCCTGCACTTCACACTATTTTTAGAAAATAGGTTCTACCCCCTCCGTGTGAACATTGCTTTGGGTACCTCTAAGTAATCACTGAACTTTGACACACAAGGCTGGTAATCCCACACTGCACCTTTCCCACATTCTACTAAGTGTTTGGATGCTGGTATTGGCCAGGGACCCAATGGAACCCCAGGGAGCTTTGCCGCACCCAAACCATGGCAAAGGCTGTGAAATTCGAAAGGAGTGAGGTTGGAACACTGGGCCTGATTGAAGGCTCCCCATAGAATGACTTCTTATTTTGTTCTTTATTACTGTAATTCAACTATCATTGGTTTGTAATAATTTTTAAACGAACGATTGGGGGTTGAATAGTGAA
>MU782322.1:11088-67842 GCA_026770625.1 Nicotiana glauca | reverse complement strand
GGGGGGGGGGGGGGGAGGTTATGCATGTTTAGTATAAATAATGGGTAGAAAACATGCTTAGAGGATTTTATTTACTTATCTGCGCAATAAATAACCTGTATAGTACATGCATCTCATTCATTAGAAATCCTGCTTTAGGTTATTTACTTTCTGCATGTTGTTATGCTCATCTCGTAACCACGATCAGTTAACAACAAACAAATAATTGTAATAGGCAAATAACTATTGCTGCATTCTCATTAGCATTTAGAGATCATGTTTTAGGAACTCCTATGTGTATTAGACATCCTGTTACTTAGGGTGTCATACTTGTCTGAGTTGCAATTGTCAAACGCCTGATTAGCATGCTTAACCTAATAATACAAGTACGGTTTTACGTTTGTATACCACTTTTGAAACTGACTAAAAAAGGGATCAAATATGCATGTTCACTCTTTAAGATAATTAGACAATGCATACGATGCCTAGGAAAACTTTAGGCCTAATAAGAATCGATTAATCATGTTGTTACCAGTTTAAGACTAACCAGCCTCTTTTAATTCTGAACTCTGCCACTCCCATTCTCTCTTTGACTCGTTGAAGCTCACTCTATTTTTATTAAAAAAAATTCTTCACTATCTGAAAGCAATTTTGAAGGGTGCATCTATTCACTCTCACTAAGTTTCTGATGTTTTACGTTTTCAAACTACTGGGTTACCATTATCTACCCAAATTTGTGCTATTTTACTCGCCCCGCACCACATTAAGCTACTATCACTACTTCATTTTTCAAACCATGCTTTAACAGGTTCATTTATCTTTCACTAACTCAACTACTGTTACCTATTCCTTTTTTTAAAATTCCTATATTTGAGACCTTGAATGTGTTCGAGACGTGCTAATTACGTGTTCACTTGTGGAGAGATCTGTGAGCCTTTATTTGCCTTTGTATGTTCCCTTATGTGCGGTCCTATTTGTTATGTATGTCGCTTAGCATTTTATCCTTTAAACATGAGGGTTCAGCCTAGTCCCTACCACATAGGAATAGTGGTCCTAAATATCCTACAGGACTTATAGGACGAGACGGGTAATAGCGCGCCATAAGCATTCATGGCCAACTCACGCATTTAATAACCTTTATGGGGTGGGAAGGGTAGAATATAGAGATGATGACCAATGCGCTAATATCTCATGTAGCCCCTTTTCTAAGGAGTGATTACTGAATATTGCATTGATGTGATCCATATTAATCATAAACCTAGGACCTCTCTCCCTTTGTTTGCTTTCATCTCTTCTTGTAAAACTATTCAAATCTTTTTTTTCATAAATTTCTGCCCTCCCTACTTACCTTCAAAAGTTTTTCAACTTATTTGCAATGTTATATATTCGAACCCTTCCCCTCGTTTACTTGATTATGTGAAGTCACGATATAACATGGTCGGGAACCACACTAGTGGATCTTGAGGGGTGCCTAACACCTTCTCCTCGAGAAAACTTCTAGCCCTTACCCAAACTCTGGTTCTTCAAACTAAAACCCCTTCTTAGTGTCCTAATGCACTTTAATCATTAGGTGGCGACTCTTCAATTCCAAAAATCCAAATCCCAAAAGGGAATGAGTTGTCCTCCCAAATGTCGTGAACCCGATTTTGCCTTTATTTAGAAAAGGGGGCGTCGACAAGGTATAATAAATGGATTGTATATTCAAAAATATAGATAATTAAATCTTTAAATACCAAATTTAGATTCTTTAGTTTGATACTCGAAAGTATCAAATGATGCGATAGTTAGGCACGTTGCCGGAGGTAATGGATCCTCAGGAGGAGTGACCTTTTCAATTGGCTCAACAATGGTGCTTCTATCAATTGTCCAAGTGAATTTGTTAAGTGGATTTCCATATAAATAAGATGACTCATTCACCTGTGCAACCGACACCAAGTAAGTGTGGAAAGGATCAACTAGATCTTCAAAATGCATTATATCAGCGTTGAACATGATGGCCTGAACTTGATTTTCCTGTAAGAAAATAAGATACAATTAGATTTTAATCATATTCAAATAAATTGGGAAAAATTATACCAGCAAAATATATCAAATTTTAATATGAGCAATCTCTAGTATATGAGCAAAAAATGGATTAATTCAATTATTATTGGCAAATTTATAAATTTAAAAAAGAATACCTCTCCATCCTATAGAGTCATGAGTTGATATTTTTTGGTTTTCTCTTTGTTGTTTTTGGGACAACCTTTATCAATTACTTGAATCTTACAGGTCTATTCTTCTATATTGGGAGTGATCATGTTGATAATTAATCTTTCACCCATAATGGAATTAACCTGTAATTACAATATATTGATATTAGTATAACATTATACATTAACAAAAACAATAGACATAGTTTAATATAAATGAAAGAATATAGAAAAAAATGAAATTATAATTAGTTTTTCCATAAGAAATTATAGCATATGGTCAGGAATAAGCTTTTTTAATAATTTCATCATTGACTATATTATATGTAGAGTGGTCATGATCATCGTCAGCTGTAGGTGATCTAATTAATACTTTCACACAATTAGAACTTTTAGCTTTTGATAAAGCAACATACAATTGACAATGAGAAACGAAAGGTTCGCGCAAATAGATACCCACAAAATCTAATATTTGACCTTGAGCTTTGTTTATTGTCACGGCGAAACATAATCGAACTGGAAATTGTCTTCTCTTAAAAGGGAGAGGTAATTTCTCATCTTCTGATGTCATGAGTGGTATTCGCGGAATAAATACATGTCTATTTTTAAAATTGCCGCTAGATATTGTTGCACTAATGACATGAGTTTTAAAATCATTACATATAAATGGTGTTCCATTGCATAAACCTTCACTGGGATTCAAATTTCTTAATAATATAATCGGGCAATTTTTTTTGTCAAAGATAATTTATAAGGAGGCAAGCCAGCAGGATTTAAAGTGTGCAAAAAATCTTCATGCTCACTCTGATCTTTTGGATCAATTGCCTCATCAGTAGCAATGTAAACTTTTTCGGTGGTTGGAAATTGAGCAAGAAGCATGTCATTTATTTCATCAACGAAATCATTTTTGGTTGTTAGAATAGCACGAGAAGTAATAAAAGAAGCATTTGAATGACATTTGTATAAATCAGGATAAGTAACTCGGAAGAGCATATTCAATTGTTCTTTTTCAGAAGTAAAAGGAATAATGAGAGAATGAGGTAAAAGGAATATTGAGAGAATGAGGAATTTCAATTTTTCCATAAGCATTTTGTCTTTCTTTTTCATCACCAATTCTCATTAAATATTCACAAACGTAGGATCTGTTTTCGCACGCATATTCTTTGTTAGTTGTAATTTTTTAAGTTGATTCAAAATTTCAGAGCACAATAACCTTTCACGAATAATCTTCCTTTTTTCTACTACGAACTACGGGAAGAGTTTGTCTAAAATCACCACTGAAGACAACTACTTTTCCACCAAATATTATATTAGTTTCCATTAGATCTCTTAAAAGCAAATGGAATGCTTCTACCGTTTTCTTTTTTGCCATTGAAATTTTATCCCATATAATTAGTTTTGAATCTTGTATTAAAGATGCTAATGAACTTTGCTTACTAATATTGCAGCTGAAATTCTCATTAACATCAATAGGAATATTAAAACGAGAATGAGCAGTTCAACCTCCAGGAAGTTGTGAAGCTGCAACACCGGAACCTGCAGTTGCTAAAGCTATAAATCCTTTGTGCCTCACAGTAGCTACTAAAGCACGATATAAAAAAGCTTTTACCAGTTCCACTGGGGCCATCAATTAAGAATGCCCCTGATCTATTTAAAAATATTCTATCAAGAATCATATCGTAAGCTCTTCTTTGATCAATATTTAATTTATTTTCTAACATTAAATCTTCTTTGCTAACAATGATGTTTCTTTCGAAATGAACATCTTTAGCTTCTTTTGCTTTTGCAGATGGCTTTATTATTTCTGAAATTAGTTCAAATTTATTAATATCACGGCCCATTGAATCAAGCCTAATTCTACACCGGACCTCCAAAACCAATTTCAATCATGCTCTTAAGTACAAATAACCTCCCAAAGATAACCGAACCATCGGAATTCACATCCCAGCCCTCTAACTCATAATTCAACATCCGGTAGACTTTTCCAAACTAAGCCTTCCTTAAAGAGACTAAGTGTCTCATTTCTTACCAAAACCACTCCAAATCAACTCAATCACACAAGATACGGATAATGAAGCATAAAGAAGTTAAAGGGGGGGGGGAATGGAGGGGTAACTCATGAGATGACTGGCCAAGTCGTCACATTCTCCCCAACATAAACAAACATTCGTCCTCGAACATGCCCAGAGTTGTCCCAAAAGCCAAACAATCGCTCAGTAATCTTGCCACGCATATACCCATGGGTGATCCCACGTCACCCTATCTCATATAGGTCCGACAACATATTGAAACTGAAATTTTGCAATCCAATCTGGCCCATTAACCATAGAACCACATTTCCATTTTTGAAATCTTCCATACGATCAGAATCCAGTATTTATACTGTGAATAAGCCCAAACAAGCTGTAACAACCCATATTCCTCTAAAAAGCTCAGCTTCTAGCTATAAGTACAACTTGAAAGCCTCCAATTATTGCAGGTAAAATTTGAACACAATAGAACCATTCTCTAGAGTCATCCACTCTACTTAAACTGCAAGTAGCCTGATAAACGAATAGAACCACCCATGCCTCATTAGCACTCTAACACCGCAGGATATGATCTTAACCCAATACAAGCAAGCATCTTTCTGCTCTATGCACTAAGCATTCTTTACTAACAAGAACTTAAGACATCCTGTGATTTTCACACACATACGAAGCACCATATGACCTTTGTCAAAACTTTCCTTCACTCGAGCCATCCTCAATCTTAATCTCCGTCAGCCATAACTGACTCACCAACACGCCTCAAACTGGAACCAATATAGCACCTATCCGTGCAATCCACTTAATCAATAGCAAGCTCCCTAACTTGGCTCGAAGCCATAGATCAAAACACACTCAATAAATCATAACGCATAGACTCTGTTGCTGCCGTAATACCATGGTGAGATTAAACGCATTCCTTCATAAGCTTTTGGAAACACAAATCATCTAGAATTTTAACTCTTCTGCAAATCTTGCATTCACTCACACAACAGTTAAGCCCACTCTCTAGGCAACCCAATTTAGATTTCAACGCATATTCTTAACTTGTAAATGAGATCTTCTAATAGGAAACATAAGGATCACAACACCTTAGAACACTCCGCAGGAGATAACCTACCTGCTTTGCCTTCAATTATAACATTTATGTATACTTCCTACCATTATACACATTACAGAGTCACTTAGTTTTCCCGAGTCTGAACTCGTATCGCAATATGAAGTTTACTTCACTCCAAATAGGAGACATGAAAAGATTCTTCACGCGCCCATAACTTGGGGCTACACATCCAATAACAATGAAAATCAAACACTTAATAGTTCATCTATCATCCTGCAGACCTTCCTCGTCACTTCCAAGTCATATAGATATATCTCCCGGTACTAACATTCTTATCACGTAGCTATCCAGCCATCATTCCCACTAATAGGGACAATACCAAACATATAAGTTCAAAACACTTGCTCACACAATCAGCACCTCGATGCTCAAGCCCTAGGCAAAGATCCGGCCTCAAGTCCTTTAGACTGGACCAACATCAACTGATAGAGATCACATCTCGCCCCTCGATCGGGGGAATCAGAAGTCATCAAGGCACATCCAATACTGAGCACTCATGCGCGCATACGAACGCATGGAAGGAATAGCAAGAGTTACTTTCTCAAGATGAATCAAGGACGCACGATAAGAATTCAAGAATGCGAAGTTTTCCTAAAGGTTTTGCAGCCTCTCGAGGATAAATACAGACGTCTCCGTACAGATCCACAAGACTCTACTAAACCAGCTCATGACTCGTGAGACCTAGTAACCTAGGCTCTGATACCAACTTGTCACGACCCAAATCCCGAACCTGGTCGTGATGGCGCTTCTCAGGAAGACAAGGCTAACCAGTCAATCCAATTCACCCTTTTAAAACAGTTATTTAACACAATTATAGTACAACATGGTTCAATAATACCAAATAGCAGAAAATATAGATAAAAATACAAAAATCCAACCCGACACAGCCCTAACCAGGGTGTCACAAGTTATGAGCAACTAAAGAATTCTGATACAAGTCTATTAAATACGAAATCTGATAAAATAGCCGAATAACATGGAAATGATAAGATAAGGGAGGCACGGGGGCTGTGGACGCCAACAACTATCTCGTAGTCTCCGAAACATCGCCTAAACTGAAAGGATCAGCTCTCAGGAGTATAAATCTGCTATGCCTGAATCTGCACATACAGTGCAGAGAGTAATGTGAGTACTCTAACCCACTAAGTAATAAATATAAATAATGGCTGAAAGAAAGAAAACACGGAAAGGCACAAAACATTCTATATAGAAGTAGTAAAATTACTTCAAATAGTAAATTAGTGAAATATCAAATGAAATCTCTTTTAAAACAAGTAAAATAGGTAATTTGGCAGTAAATAACAAGTAGAAATATGCACCTCGGGCACAGTATCAGTAACTCAGAATGGTATCAGCCGCTCGGGCTCAGTATCAATCACTTAGTATAGTGTCAGCCCCTTGGGCTCACTCTCAGAACAGTATCAGCCCCTCGGGCTACCTCACGACCACTCATATCAGCCCATCGGGCATAGTATCAATCACTCTAAAAAATGCTTACCCGTGCTCACTGTGAGTGTGCAGACTCCGGAGGGGCCCCTTACGGCCCAAGTTCTTGGAATTCTTTCCTTGAATCTTTCCCATAGTATCAAGCCACCTCGTGGCATCATCGCTCAGCATATTGTGACGACCCGGCCCGTTGTCATGTGAGTTACCGCCCCTCTTTCCCCATATTCTATTGCCCTATGTTTCAATATCAGTATTTGAGTTGATCGAATAGAATTGAATTGGTTTTAGTTGGAAATGAGGCACTTAGCCTCTTAGAAGGAAGCTTGATTTGGAAAAGTCAATCGGAAGTTGACTATATAGTTAGAGGGCTCAGATGTGAATTCCAGTAATTTGGTTAGCTTCGGGGGATGATTTGTGACTTAGGAGTGCGATTGGAATTGATTTTGGAGGCTCAGTGTAGAATTAGGCTTGAATTGGCGAAGTTAGCATTTTGGCAATATCCGGTTGATAGGTGAGATTTTGATCCGAGGGTCGGAATGGAATTTTGGGAGTTGCAGTAGCTCCGTTAGGTGATTTTGGATATGTGTGCAAAGTTTCAGGTCATTCGGACGTGTTTAGGTCGGGTTTTTGATCCAATGTGCAATTCGGAAGTTTTTAAGAAACTTAGGCTTTGATTTGATTTGAGGATAATTGAGGATTTTGATGTTAACGATAGTGTTTTGATGGTTCGAGTGAGTTTGAATAAGGTAATAGATCATGTCTGTGCTTTTGGTTGAGGTCCTGGGGGCCTCGGGGTGAGATCGGGTGTTAAAAAGAGAAGTTATTGAGTTTGGCTTCAGGTTTGTATTGTTGGTTCTGTTGTTTCCGCATCTGCGGAAAAGGGACCGCATAAGCGGGTCTGCAGATGCGGCTAAGGAGTCACAAAAGCGGTTCTGGGAGGCTTGGAACTCTTTCGCAAAAGTGGACAAAGGTCCGCACAAGCGGCAACCGCAGGTGCGGTTTAAGACCGCAGAAGCGGTCCCTGGGGATTTAAGTGAGATCGCAGAAGAAATCATTTGGTCGCAGATGCGATGACTGCAGGTGCGGTAATTTAACCGCAAGGGCGGAAATTGACCTGGAATTAAAGTGAACAGTGTTCACGAATTTGAAAGAGAAGGAAAAATATTTTGGACTTCGACTTAGGCGGTTTCTTGGCCGATTTTGAAGAGAATTCGAAGGGGTTTCACCAGGTATGAATTATTGGACTTGGATTATGTTATAATGGTGTAAAAACATGGATTAATCACTGATTTTTAAGGAATTAAAGGTTAAAAATAGAGGTTAGGGCTTGAAACTTAATAGAGTTTAAATGTGGGTTTTGAAGGGGCAATTGAACTCCGATTTTGGTAAATTTGATATGTATAGACTCGTGGCGAGACGAGGAGTCCGGTGATATAAATTTTGTAATTTTTCGAGAAGTGGGCCCGGGGCTCGGGTTTTGCCAACTTCGAGATTTTTGGTATTTTTCGAGTTCTTTTGATTGGGTTATGTTTCTTTAGCCTATTGTAATGTATTCATTGTGGTTTTGACCAGATTCGACACGCGAGGAGGTGGATTCGAGAGGAAAAGGCATAGCGGACTAGTTTTGTGGCCGGTTTGAGGTGAGTAATAGATGTAGATGATGACCTGAGGGTTTGAGACCCCGGTATATCACACTGCGATGTTATATTGAGGCGAGACACGTACTCTACGGTGAGTGCGGGGTTGTTTATGATCGGGGTAGTCTGTCCGAGTGATGTTCGAACTGTGTTATTGATTAGAAATTGATTGGTAAGCATCCTACTTGGATTGCTATGAGCATATTTGGGTTGTGTGCCAATTATTTGGATCCCTTAGGGATTATTATCATTGTTTCCATGATGCTTAGCATGTTTTCATGATATCAGTCCTGAGTTAAACACTGTTTCGAAATGATTAATAAATTTCCCAAGTTATAAAAACTTAATCTATAGTTCCTAATAATTGGAACTGAAAATGATAAACTTGACTGTGCCTGTGTTGCTTACATGCATATATCTGGACTGAGTGTGGATCGGGCTGCACGCCGCAGTGAATGCTACGATGATATTGCGCTTAGGCTATAGGAGCCCCTCCGGAGTCTGAATGCCCACAGTGAGTGCGGGTAACCAAATGGATCGGGTTGTACACTGCATCGGTCATGTGCATTGCATTACATTCATGCTTTGATGTTTATCTGATCTAGCTGTTTCTGTTTTGTTGCCATTTCACCGTTAACTATGCTAAATTGTTAGTGTTAGCTTTACATTGTGGTATTTTCAGGATTTCTTACTTTCAGTCATTATATATGTCTATTACCACTGAGTTGGAAGTACTCACTTTACTCCCTGCACCATGTGTGCAGATTCAGGTGTTCCGGGAGCTTAGTTGAGTTGTTTGCTGCTTTTCAGAGTATCAGGAGTTGTCGAGGTAGCTGCCTGACGTCTGCAGGACCCGACTCCTCCCCTTATCCCTTTTATCTTTCCGCATTTTAGAACTCTATATTACATTAGAGTTTGCTACTTTGTTATCTTAGAGGCTCTAGACTCATGACCCCAGGTCTTTGGGAGATGTTGGTTATGTCAGTGATTCATACTGTCTCTATCTAAATTATCGGTTAATAGACTTGTTGAACTGTTAATTTAATGCTATAAATTTGTAATGGGATGTGTGATTGGGTTGTGAGTGTTAATTAGTCTGGCTTGCCTAGCAATTGTGTTGGGCACTATCACGACCGGGATTGGGGTCGTGACACATATCCTCACATCACTCAAGACACCGCGGGGCATATAAAGTATCTCAGGCCCTCGGCCTCACATCACTCAAGCCACAAGGTGGCATAAATAGTATCCCAGGCCCTCGGCCTCATATCACTCACCATATCCTCACATATGGCCTTCGGCCTCACTCAGTCCGAAAATCATCACAAGCCCCTCGGGCATTTGTAAAACAGTGGTTCTCAGCCCAAAATATCATTTAGAAATATCATTTAAGTTTCAAATCTGTATAAAAGTGGATGAGTTTGCAAAACCATAAATATCAACAGGACTGAGTTCAAATACAAGTAAAAACAATGAGAAAATAGTGATAAAAATCCCCGAAGGGTTCAAATAATTGGAACGAAGCCCAAATATGGCAATCAGCCCAAATCATGATGATAACAATCAGTTTCAGTCAAATGTACAGTAAAATCATCAATCAGGACGGATGAAGTCACAATCCCCAGTAGTAAAAGACCCCGCGCTCATCATCTAATGCGTGTCTCACCTTAATATAGCACTACGATGTGCAATCAGGGGTTTCAAACCCTCAGGACATCATTTAACATCATTACTCACCTCAAACCGGCTACTTCTTTAACTTGCGGCACCTTTGCCCCTCGAATTGGCCTCCACATGCGTCGAATCTATCTAAGATCAGAGCGAATACGTCATATTATGTTACGAGAACAAAGCCCAATCAAAACAATTGAAAAATATCAAAATTCTCGAAATTAGCAAAACCTCGAGCCCTGAGCCCACATCTTGAAACTCAGAAATGTTTACATCAACGGGTTCCTTATCTCCCCCACGAGTCTAACCATATCAAAATTATCCAAATCCCATCACATTTCGACCGTCAAATCCGTAATTCTATCAAAGAGGGTTTTCTAAACTTTTCCAACAATATTTGCAGATTAAATGCCAAAACTAGTAATAGATTCAAGTTATCCAACAAAAATTGAGTTAAGAACACTTACCCCATTGTTCTCTCCGAAAATATCTCGAAAAATCGCCTTATACGAGCTCCAAATCGTCTAAAATGGAAAATGGGAACGAAGTCCCATTTTCAGAACTTAACATTCTGCCAAGGCCTTTTCTTCTTCGCGTTCGCGTACTATAGATCGCGTTCGCGAAGCCCAATCTCTCAGACCCTTCGCATTCGCGTTCGCGTTCGCGAAGGCCTATTACCCAGGCCCTTCGCGTTCGCGTAGCAAGCCTCGCATTCGCGTAGGCCAAATGACCCCAGGCCCAATTTTCCTTCTACGCATTCGCGATTAATCTCCCGTGTTCACATAGAACCTTAGCCCACTCCTTCACGTTTTTGACTACCTCTTTGCGTTTGCGAAGGCCAAATCAATAGCCTCCGATTTTTCTCTTCGCGTTCATGAAGAAGGAAACCAGATACCTGCAACCAGCAGTTCAACAAGTTCCAAAAATGACCCATTGGGCATCTGAAACACATCCGATGCCCTCGGGACCTCAACCAAAAGCACCAACACATCCTAAAACATCATCCAAACTTTTTTCAATTATCAAAACACCTCAAATAACACCAAAACTATCAAATTACATAGAATTCAACCATATGTTCTTCTAAAGCTTCTGAAACATGCTTTTTATAAAAAACCCAACCAAACCACGTCTGAATGACCTGAAATTTTGCACACATATTCCAAATCACCTAAAAAAGCTACAGCAACTCTCGGAATTCCATTCTGACCCTCAAATCAAAATCTCACCTATCAACCGAAAATCGCCAAAATACTAACTTCGCCAATTCAAGCCTAATTCTACATCGGGCCTCCAAAACCAATTCCGAACTCGCTCCTAAGTTATAAATCACCTCCCGAAGCTAACCAAACCATCGAAATTCACATTCGAGCCCTCTAACTCATAAGTCAATGTCCGATTGACTTTCCAAACTAAACCTTCCTTAAAGAGACTAAGTGTCTCATTACTTACCAAAACCACTCCAAATCAACTCGATCACACAAGATACGGATAATGAAGCATAAAGAAGTTAAAAATGGGGAAAATGGAGCGGTAACTCATGAGACGACTGGCCGGGTCATCACATCCTCCCCAACTTAAACAAACGTTCGTCCTCGAACATGCCTAGAGTTGTCTCGAAAGCCAAACAATCGCTCACTAACCTTGCCACGGATATACCCGGGGGTGATCCCATGTCACCCTATCTCATATAGGTCTGACAACATATTGTAACTAAAATTTTGCAATCCAATCTGGCTCATAAACCATAGAACCACATTTCCATTTTTGAAATCTTCCATATGATCAGAATCTCATATTTATACTGTGAATAAGCCCGAACAAGATGTAACAACCCATCTTCCTCTGAAAAGCTCAACTTCTTACTATAAGTACAACTTGAAAGCCTCCAATTATTGCAGGTAAAATTTGAACACAATAGAAGTTTGTAACAATAATATTCACGACAAAAAACATTGTCTCTTTTTCGTTTTCCTTTTTGCATAACCTCAGCTTCCATATTGAGTAATCCATCAATTGAATACATATTCATTATACTTGGTAATTGTTCATGTTCACAGTATATTCGCATTGTTGATTTATCGATAGAATGCTTAATTTTTTTAATATCACAATGTCATCCATTTTGACCGTAAGGAAACAATAATGAATATTGTAATGGATCATAACAACCATAACAATAATTAACCAATTGACTTCTATCATTTTTCGTATATATACGGATATGTGGTGCAGGAATAGAGTTATTGATATCTTGTTCGACCCATATACTTGCAACTTCTAATACAGTTGGTAAATTATATACTTGTTTATCTAAACCAGCATCACTCTTAAGCGCAATGTAGAAATTAGATAATTGTGAAATATTTATTAAGTATTTCAAAAATATTGAGTATGGATTAATTTTTAGTATATTCATCAAACATTTTATAATATCTTCATTCCGTTTGTTGGAACATGCCATTCAATTTCTCACTTCATTTTCACTATCGAAGAAGTATAACAGAAGGCTTTTTCCTTTTTGATCGGCTGGAATCAGGTTATTTATGAAATGATACATTTGCCCTTGAATATGGAATGTATAGATACCATTATTTCTTTTTGCTAGCTCTTTATCATAAGTTACATCAAGGGATGTGAACGCAAATATGTTATTGTATGTTCTAATGTAAGTTCGAAAATATTTTGATTCCTCACTATTTCCCAAATAAAGGTTTCTTAACTCTACTAGCATTTCATGTGAAATTAGTTGAATAGAACCATTGCCACAACTGAATGCAGGCGATTCATATTAAAATTTTTTTGCTCCATAAAATTGGCATTTCGGTATTTCTTTTAATTTAACATAAGTATTTTCTGCTTGCATACTACTCGAACAACTAGGTTCTGTGAAAACATTCCCTGCATATGAAAACTCTAGTATTGAGTAGATTATTAACCCTAAAAAGGTAATCACTACTGTTCTGAGTAGATGTAGTTTAAACAAACCTTAATTTTTGGTCATACCTATTCTTTTCCTTGATAAAGGCAATGTGCCTTTTATAATAAGAACTTTGGTTGGTAGAAACATTGGCAGCATTAGAGGTTGATGCATTAGCTGCATCAATACTAATTGAAGATTCAGCAGACCGTCGTCTTTTTAATTCAGTTCTGTTTGCATGCCATCGTGCCAAAAGGGCCTCTTTTTTATCAGGTGGCATCAGTCTATATAATTCGCGTCTCCTAGCCCTTTTGTCAGCATGTGATTTGACATTTTCATGGTTTCTATTTGCCAATAAGGCAATTTATCTATTGCCAAGATATTTTTTTTATTACTAAGGCTTAAAAAAGAAAATACTAAAATTTTAGCTACATATAATGATATGCTTATGAGTAATGTAAGTGTAATCATACTGACATATATCACAAACAAAAGTAACTCAGATAATGATATAAATTTTATATCTGATTCTGAATAGAATAGATTACCTTTTAGTTGAAAAGAGTTAAAGTATGATGAGATGACCTGAAATGAATAAAATGAGAAAATTATTTACTCATCAAAATCAATAATAAAAATAAATGAATGACAAATGACTAAGATAGACAAAGGGAATGTTATTTCCAAAATCAAAAACTTTTGATGCTCTGGTCAACACCTTCTCCTTAATACGATAAAGGTAAGAGAAAAATATTAAAAATAAATAAATCTAGTAGAAGAGCAGTACTTATCATACAGTGATTTGCTACTAAAACGCGCGAACACGCAGCTATCACAACAGAGAGTGAGTCCTATAAGAAAAATAAAATAAATAAAAAAAGTATCAATAATAGGCAACCAAACAGAAAAAGATAGATAATATTTAAAATTACAAGAGTAAATATATTGTTTATATCCTAATATCGTCATTGTTTGAATAAATTTCTATATAATAGATATGAAACTTGAATCCGCATGCATAACTTAGGTAGATGAGTATCAACTTGGACAACTTAAAAGGCTAGTAGAAGAATCAATAGAAGATCTTCAAATGGGACAAATTTAACAATTACCAAGCCACTTATCAAGACATGGAGAATGAAATCTATGGTAACATTTAGGCATAACTTTAACATTTTCTTGTCTTCATAGGATCCCAAACATATTAAGCATTCATTTTCCATGTAATTCAAGATTAGTCATGTAATGCTACAAACATTAAATTTAATTAAAATTATTAGCCGCGTTACTGATTATTGGTCAAAGAAAAGCTAAAATGAAAAGTTTTTATTAAATTATTTTAAAATTTAGAAAGGGATCATTTCTTTTTTAACATACCAAAAAAGATATAGGATCACGTTAATTGGAAGAAAGGAAATATCTTTTCTTTTTCAATGAATGATAATCATTTGTATATATGATTGAGTATGTTACCGTATCAAAAGTACCATGAAAAATGGAAAATTTAAAGGTAACTTTTAACAAAAAAATGCATCGTTTTTTAAAGACGGTCTAAATAAACAATATCACATTAAATAAAATTGATGGAGTAATACCTAGAAATTCTTTTTTCCCCCTATTGTTCAGTCATTCCTATATAATATTTTTTCTTGTTTCTTTAACCCATGTTTCTATTCTCTACATACATTTAATGTACAGTATTTAGTATTGTTTATTTAGAGCTATACATTTATCATTCTCTTTCTACTTTAAATGAAAAGAAGATTGTGTACCAACACCTTTTCTAGTATCAAAATCTATCTGATATATTTTCTTATAGGCTAAAGAATATAAAGGATAAAAAGGGAAAAAAAAATATAGGAAAATACAGAAAAAATAGAACATCTCTTTCTTCCGCAACTTTCCAATGTTAACCAAATCAAAAAGCATTTCGTCCACCTATAATCACCTAACTTAATTTTTTTCTCCTTCTTTTTTTTGTACTTCCTATTTTATGAAAATAGATAGAAGAACCAAGACTTGATGAATGACTTACTACTCGATTATTTTTATTAGCCATACATAGTAATTATCATATCCTCTTTAGGTTAAAAAGATTCTACCCTAAAATTCAAGTGAAAAGTAGGACAACAGAGAGCCTAAATTACGATACCCTTTAACAAGTAGTAACTATCAATTTTTACACTAAGTAGATGAAAAATCAGATCTGAAATTGGAACTACAAAAGTAGATGAAAAAAAAAAGATAAATTAGTTCTTGGGAAAAAAAGTAGGAGATATTCAGATCTGAAATTAGAACATTCAAAGTAGATGAAAAAAACTGTTAAAGTATTTCTTAATAGAAGTTCGAATGAACAATAATGGAACCTACAAAAAACTTCAGCATGAAATCCGAAATTTTGAAAAGAGATGGAAAGGAGATGAGAAAAAAATTTACCAAGCTAGTTGAGCAGATGAATCAATTTCAACCTCAATCTCACCGGAAAGTGACTTACAGATGAGTAAAGGAGATAAAGTGACTATACATAGTAGATGAAAATGACTGAAAAAGTATAGGGTGTTGGGTCTTTTGATGGATGCAAGATTTTGACGGAAAAGTCTAGAATATTGTAGATAAAATAATATAAAATAATAAAATAAGAGGGTATAGTGACAAAATATATCCTTGGTCGACCAAATTCTCATTTTTATAGAATAGAAAATAAGTATACCCAAGTATTTTAGTATTCTTCTCAATTTTTAAAGATTTTTTAATCAATTTATTATCCATTTTAGCAGTATAAAAACCAATAATTATTTTTAAAATTATTATTTTAGTGAATAATTTATTTTATTCCTATATTTATACCAAAATATAGCTAAGGTAAATTTTATACATTTTTTCAAATTTATTTGTATTTTAAAAGCTAAATTGCATATAATTGCAATTCTAGCCTATTTTAAGATTTAATAGCATTTTATAATTATGAAATCGGTTCCAGTATTTTTAATTCAATGTTTATATGTTATTAATTAACTCAGTACCTTTCATTTATTTTTAGAAGTCTTTTTCCTATTTTTATAAAATAAAAAGGGTAAAAAATGGCTATTAAAAATCTAACCCCATTTTATTTCAATCATAGCCCAAATTGATCCCCATCATTGACCCAATTTTGAATCCCAAATGGACCGGCCCAATTTCTATTTAACCCGACCCCTAACCCGTTTATCCAACCCGCCCAGTACCTCCTTTTAATCCAAGTCGTTGATCATTTTGATCAACAGCCACGACTTATGTAATGACCCGACCAATCATTTTGAGCTTTTACACCTTTATCGCTAGTTTTCGGGCATGAATTGCCCCGTATGATGTATTATAACTGATATAGATCGTTGATTTTTATTTTTACGAAAATCGGTATGAGTTTAAAAGAACAGTCTCAGTTGAAAGCTTTGAATTTGAAAGGTTTGACCAAGAGTTGACTTATTTGTATATGAACTCGGATCAGAATTTTTATTATTTGGTTAGCTTCGTTGGGTGATTTATGACATAGGAGCGTGTGCGGAATTGGTTCTGGAAGTCCGGTGTAGAATTAGGCTTGAATTGGCGAAGTTAGTATTTTGGTAAATTCCGATTGATAAGCGAGATTTTGATATAGGGGTCGGAATGGAATTTTGAGACTTGCAGTAGCTTCGTTAGGTAATTTTGGATATGTGTGCAAAATTTCAGGTCATTCGGAGGAGTTTTGGTCGGGTTTTTGATCGAATGCGAGTTTTGGAAGAATTTGAGGAACTTGGGCTTGAATCCGATGTGATTTGATGGTTTTAGCGTTGTTTGATGTATTTTGATGATTGAAGCAAGCGTGAATAATATTTTAGGATGTGTGGTACTTTTGATTGAGGTCCCGGGGGCCTCGGGGTGAGTTCGAATGGTTAAACGGAGAGTTTTGGAACTTTCATGTTGCTGAGCCTGCTGCAATTGGTGTTTTCGCTTCTGCGAAGCTTGGACCGTAGAAGCGGACACGCTTGTGCGAAGGATCGACTGCAGAAGCATTGAGGAGACCTGGGCGATGGTTCCGCAGAAGCGATTGGCTAACCGCAGAAGCGGTATCGCTTATGCGATTGTGTAACCGCAGAAGCGGTTGGGCTCGACTTGGGATTTCCGCAGAAGCGGAAGGAAAAGTCACAGAAGCGGTCCCGCATAAGCGGAAAAGGGACCTCAGAAGCAGAAAAGAGCTGGGCAGAGAAGGTTTTAAAAGTACCATTTCATCCGCAAGCTAGGTCTTATTTTTACCATTGTTGAGCAACCCTGGGAGCTTTTTGACGAGGATTAAAGAGGGTTTCGACGGGAATTGATTAGAGGTGAGTCTTGTGACCTAGAATCATCATTTTATTGAAGAATCAAGACTTAAATTCATGGAAATTTGATTAAAAATGGAAGAACTAGGGCTTGACTTTTTGAATGGAAATTTGGAGTTTGAGGGAGCATTTGAGCTCGGATTTTGGTAAATTTGATGTGTATAGACTCGTGGCGAGATATGGAATCTGGTGATGTGAATTTTTTAATTTTTTTAGAAGTGGGCCCGGGGCTCAGGTTTTGCCAATTTCTAGATTCTTGATATTTTTCGATTATTTTCAATTTGGTATTGTTCCCTTAGCATATTTCGATGTGTTCGCTCTGATTTTGGATGGATTCGACGCGCGTGGAGGCTGATTTGAGGGGAAAAGGCATCGCGAGCTAGAGATTTTGCCGGTTCGAGGTGAGTAATATTTTTTAATGACATCCTGAGGGTTTGAATCCCCGAATTCGCACACCATAGTGTTGTATCGAGGTGACTTACACGCCGGATACCGAGCGTGGGGTAGAGCACCGTTGGGGATTGGGACTTGGTCCGTCCTAATTGATGAAATTACTGGGTATTTGACTAAAACTGCTTGTTATCATCATAATTTGGGCTGATTGCCATATTTGGACTTCGTGCTAATTATTTGAATCCTTTAGGGATTGATATCACTATTTTCGCATTATTTTTGCATACTATTTGATTTCAGTCCAAGGTTTTAAATACTGTTTCGCAAACTTAGCCATCTTACTAAGATTTGAAAACTTAAACAATATTTTATTGACGTTTTGAGCTGAGAACTATTATCTTAATATTGCCCAAGAGGCTTATGTGCATTTCTGGACTGCGCATGGATCGGGCTACGCGTCGCAGCAGTATTATATTGATATTGAGGCCGAGAGCCTGGTTGATTATATTGATCTTGAGGCCGAGAGCCTGGTTGATTAAATTTATATTGAGGCCCAGAGCCTGGTTGATGCCACGAGATGTCTTGATATTGCGCTTGGGCTGTAGGATCCCCTCCGGAGTCTGTACACACCCCTAGTGAGCGTTGTCGACGATAAATAAATGGATGGCTCGGGCTGCGCGCCGTAGTGGGTCCCAGAGTGTACCGTCATATGCATTGCATTGCACTCATGCATTTGTTCTTATCTGTGTTATCTGTCATAATATTTCTGCACTCTTATTTCGTTGGCTTTTATGCTACTTCTTGCAATATTTACCTGATATCCTGGCGTTATCTATTAACGGAGTGTTGTGCCCGAGGGGCTGACTTCTGTGCTTTTTTGCACTAGTTGTTTTGCATTCATTTGCTTAACTGTTGGAAAAAGACATCTTCAAAAGAGGTTTTAAACTGAGCTAAGATATTTCTAAAGATTTCACAGTTTCACTATTTTTCTCAAAGGGTTTACACTGCTCCTATATAGCATGATGTCTTGCTTTACGTGATTTCTTACTGCTCAGTTGTTATTTATCCTTATTACTCACTGAGTTGGAGTACTCACTTTACTCCCTGCATCATGTGTGCAGATGCAGGTATTTATACACCCGATAGCGAGTTTTGGTTGGTTGGAGGCAGGGTTATCAGAGTTTTACCAAGGCGGTTGTCAGTGTTCGCAGCACCATTTTCTCCCTTTTTGTTCATCAGTCCCGTTTTGTGTATTTCAGACCTTGTAGTTATATCTATACTCTAATAGATGCTCATGACTAGTGATACCCCAATGCCGAGCTGAGGTGGGTTGGATTTTTGTATTTTTTTTATTTTCTATACTTCCGCTATTTGGTATTAATAAACCATGATGTACTATAATTGTGTTAAATAATTACTTTAAATGAATGAATTGGGTTGACTGGCTGGCCTTGTCTTCACGAGAGGCGCCATCACAACCAGGTTCGGGATTTGGGTCGTGATAAGTTGGTATCAGAGCCTAGGTTACTAGGTCTCGTGAGTCATGATCAGGTTTAGTAGAGTCTCGCGGATCGGTACAAAGACATCTGTATTTAGCCTCGAGAGGCTGCAGAACCTTTAGGAAAAACTTCACATTCTTGAAATTCTTATCATGCGTCCTTGATTCAGCTTGGAATATAACTCTTTGAATTCCTTCCACGTATTTGTATGCGTGCATGAGCGCTTAGTATCATATGTTCCTTGATGGCTTGTAATTCCCCGATCAAGGGGCGAGATGTGATGTCTGTGAGTTTGATGTTGGGCCAGTCTGGAGGACTTGAGGTCGGATCTTTGCCTATGGCTTGAGCACTGAGGTGCTGATTGTGTGAGCAAGTGTTTTGAACTTATATGTTCAGTATTGTCCCTATTAGCCGGAATGGCGTTTGGATATCCATGTGATGAGTATGTTAGTACTGCGAGATGTATCTATATGACTTGAAAGTGACGAGAAAGGTCTGTTGGATGATAGATGAACTATTAAGTGTTTAATTTCCATTGTGATAAGATGTGTAGTCTCGAGTTATGGGCGTGTGAAGAATTTTATTTTTCATGTCTCCTAGTTGGAATGAAGTAAATTTCATGTTACGGTATGAATTCAGACTCAGGAAGACTAAGTGACTGTGTAATATGTATGGCGGTGGAAGGTATACAGAAATATTATATTGAAGCGAAGCAGGTGGGTTATCTCCCGCGGAGTGTTCTTAAGTGGTATGATCCTTATGTGTATGTTAGAAGATCTCATATGTAATTGAAGGGTACGTGTTGAAATTTGAAAATCCGGGTCGTTTAAGAGAGTGGACTCAACTGATGTGTGGATGAATGTGAGATTTGCAGAGGATTACAGTTCTAGATGATATGTGTTTTCACAAACTTGTAAATGATTTTAAAGATGTATATTTGTATTGGAATGAGGTCATATCCTGCGGTGTCAGAGTACTAATGAGGCACGGGTGGTTAAGTTCGTTTGATCAGGTAAATTGCAGTCCGAATAAGAAGTAAATGACTCTCGAGAATGGTTTCAATGTGTTCAAGATTCTACATGCAACAATCAGGTGTCTTAAGGTTGTGTATGTGGTCAGATACTATATACTCATTGGAAAAGGTCAAGACTTATGGTATTTTTATGATTATTATGGGATTCTATGTATCAGTACCTGGAAAGTAAAGGTAGAGGATTAGATTCGCGGGAAGTTCCTCAGAGTAAAGTATTTTGGAATGTGGTGTTTCTGGGAATATTTGAGAGAGGATTCAGTGACTTATGGGTATTAAACAGTGTGGCCTTGTGCGTGGGTCTCGTGTAGTGAGCCTAGGTTGAAGAACTGTGGTGCTATAGCTTGATAGTAGACCGAATCGGTATGGTAAGGATATGATTAACTCTTCAAATGTGTTTGAGGTAATGAGCCTTTACAGGTATTTTGCAACAAAGTTATTGAGTTCTGACGGCATGCTTAGCTTGGTCTAGTTAGAAGGATTCAGTCATGGCAGTTTAGTTTGTTCAAATGGAATTGGTAGAGAGTTCTTATTCGGTTTTACCGTGGTTTGGAGATGTATATTTTCTATGGTCATGCGGAGCATGGGGTGGGTAGTGAATTTTTCTTCTAGATGGGATCAATGGAAGTTCATGACTAGTTGAGTGCGTAGATGTCTGTGGCGCAGAAGGGCGAATTTTTTTTTCATGTTATCCTTAGATGGTATGGTATATGTGGTATGATGTGGAGGATCGAGATTTGCATGTATGAGGTTTCAGTTTAGTTCTGAAAGGAAGTTCATAAAACTCGTAGACAACGAGTAGCCTCAGATAATCAAGGAAAATGGTACTGCTAATTGGAAGTGATTTGACGAGAGTATTTATCTCGGAAAGGGGTAATATGATTTAACTGATAATACTTCGGTAGTATTGCGGCGCTTTCTTGTTAGATCGACTGCTGATATCTGACTTTTGTTGATGGCAAAGAGAATTTTAGAATATCTTTCGTGGGATGATTGGGTACTTGAGGTATGATAGGTATTCATACGGTAGAATTTGGGATCAGGTATAGTGATTCGTGTGCTATATGGAGTTGGGGGCTGGAAGTTCTCATGTACAGACTATGTAGTGGTTGTAGATCGCGTGTATCAGCACCTTTTAGCGGCTATTGGGATTTGGAGGCCCGAGTGGATATTTCTTTGCTTGGTATATTAGATTTTGGATATGATGTTAGGGTGTGGACTGGCTGTCTCAATGTTGGGTTATTCTAGACTACTGCGCTATGGGCTATGCCGGAAAATGCCATGGGTTGAGTGGCGAGGTGTGTCGGATTATGTTCTAGCAGAGTGGTTTATATTTCAAAGACCCAACGGACGGCTGGGAAGGATTAATTTTCTTAATTGGGCCTCCACGATAGATATCAGTGCAAAAGTTTCTACCATTGATTCAGTTCCGGTGTTGAGGGACTTTTCGAATACGGTTCTTGTGGCCGACATATCATCGGGCGAGGTTGTGGATTTCGGTATTGATGTGGTGCCGGGCACCGTATCGTACGGCTCCGGTAGGAATTATAGTAGTGGAAGGAGCAGCTTCGGGCTTTTTGGTAATGAGTTCGTTGGTAGGCCGATGTGGATACGTGTTAGCTTGAGTCGGGTTGGTTGGCCCCGAAATTTTATTATTAAGGGATAGGTTGATTTGATCATTAGTGAGCTTGTTAATGAACTAGGGAGGTCTATGGGTTGCTTTTTGGTATTTTGAGACGTTGCGATTTGTTGGTTATGTGCACATGTGGTGTGGTTCTATTGGGGATTCATAGTGGAAGTCGAGCGGGAAGAGTAATTGGGTGTTGCTCGGTAGATGGATTATTGGTTATGACTTATCGGGTTGTGTGGTTATGTTATTTATTTCACCGTGGGTGTCATGAATTGCCTTGGTTCCAGACATCAAATTGTGCGTGGCTGTCGATTTGAGCATAGTGACTTGAGGTGTTTCAGGTGTAACAATGTTTGGATAGGATCGCACATTTGTAGCGAGGCTACGTAGAGATATGACCTTTCGGGATAGATTCAGGTGTTCTAGTTTTATGATGTGAGACGGGGTCTCAACCTTGTGTTGTGATGGTACTGGTGAGCTTGAGGTACAAGTCTTTCATTTGAGTCACTTTCATAATTTGAGTATGTTCAGGCCGTTGCTTATTGGGGCGCGAATTACGCTAGATGTGGCTTAGGACTTGTTGATGTGTCATGTCACCAGAGTGGTATGTTGGATTAGAGGAGATCGTTGGGATCATTAATGAGTACGAACGAATTTTATTTCAGCATGTTGGAAGGATAATATCGAGGTTCATCTTAAAATTTTGATATGGTAATTGCCAGAGGAGAAATGACTTCATGAATGGTTGATTTGAGAAATGGTTATGGTTTACTGCGCAGTTCATTTATCGTTGGCAGTATATGAAAGTGTTGTAATAAGACTTGAGCCGATAAGAGGTTTTCTATTGGTATTTGGTTGTTGTGGGCAGCTGTTGCGGATGGAAGTTATCGCTTCATGTATTTGAGTTATCTGGTATATCATATAATTGCACATGAGGTTGCAGGAATGGGCTATTACAACTGGTTTAGGCCTATTCAGCGTATGAGTGTGAGATTTTGATTGTATTGATGGTTTCAGAAGTGAAAATGTGGTTCTATGATTCATGGGTTAGATTGGGTTGTGTAATTTCAGTTTCTATGTGTTATCGGACCTATATGAGATAGGGTGACGTGGGATCACCCCCGGGTATAGGCATGGTAAGGCTATTCATCGATTAGTTGGCTTTTATAACAACTCTGGGTACGTTCGAGGACGAACGTGTGTTTAAGTGAGGGAGGATGTAACGACCCGACCAGTCATTTTGAGCTCTTACACTTTGATCCCTAGTTCTCGGGCATGACTTGCCCCGTATGATGTATTATGACTGATGTAGATCGTTGGTTTTGTTTTTACGGAAATCAGTATGAGTTTAAAAGAACAGTCTCAGTTGAAAGCTTTCAATTTGAAAGGTTTGACCAAGATTTGACTTATTTGTATATGAGCTCGGATTGAAATTTTTATTATTTGGTTAGCTTCGTTGGGTGATTTATGACTTAGAAGCGTGAGCGGAATTGGTTTTTGAGGTCAGGTGTAGAATTAAGCTTGAATTGACAAAGTTAGTATTTTGGCGGCGAGATTTTGATATAGGGGTTGGAATGGAATTTCAAGACTTGCAGTAGCTTCCTCAGGTGATTTTGGATATATGTGCAAAATTTTAGGTCATTCGGAGGTGTTTTTGTCGGGTTTTTGATCGAATGCGATTTTCGGAAGAATTTGAGGAACTTAGGCTTGAATCCGATGTGATTTGATGGTTTTAGTGTTGTTTGATGTGTTTTGATTATTGGAGCAAGTGTGAATGATGTTTTAGGATGTGTTGGTGCTTTTGGTTGAGGTCCCGGGGGCCTCTGAGTGAGTTCGGATGGTTAAACGGAGAGTTTTGGAACTTTCATGTTGATGAGCCTGCTGCAGCTAGTGTTTTCGCTTCTGCGAAGCTTGGACTGCAGAAGCGGACACGCTTATGCGAAGGATCGACCGCAGAAGCGGTGAGGAGACCTGGGCGCTGGTTCCGCAGAAGCGACTGGCTTACCGCAGAAGCAGTATCACATATGCGATTGTGTAACCGCAGAAGCGGTTGGGACTCGAGTTGGGATTTCCGCAGAAGCAGAAGGAAAAGTCGTGGAAGCGGTCCCGCATAAGCGGAAAAGGGACCACAGAAGCGGAAAAGAGCTGGGCATAGAAGGTTTTAAAAGTACCATTACATCCGCAAGCTAAGTCTTATTTTTACCATTGTTGAGCAACCTTGGGAGATTTTTGACGAGGATTAAAGAGGGTTTCGACGGGAATTGATTGGAGGTGAGTCTTGTGACCTAGAATCATCATTTTATTGAAGAATCAACACTTAAATTCATGGAAATTTGATTAAAAATGGAAGAACTAGGGCTTGACTTTTTGAATGGAATTTGGAGTTTGAGGGAGCATTTGAGCTCGGATTTTGGTAAATTTGATGTGTATAGAATCGTGGCGAGATAAGAAATCCGGTGATATGAATTTTCTAATTTTTCGAGAAGTGGGCTCGGGGCTCGGGTTTTGCCAATTTCGAGATTCTTGATATTTTTCGATTGTTTTCGATTGGGTATTGTTCCCTTAGCATATTGTGATGTATTCGCTCTGATTTTGGATAGATTCGATGCGCGTGGAGGCCGATTTGAGGAGCAAAGGCATCGCTAACTAGAGAGTTTGCCGGTTCGAGCTGAGTAATGTTTTTAAATGACATCCTGAGGGTTTGAAACACCGGATTTGCACACCATAGTGTTGTATTGAGGTGACTTACATGCCAGATAGCGAGCGTGGGGTAGAGCACCGTTGGGGATTGTGACTTGGTCCATCCCGATTGATGAAATTCCTTCGTATTTGACTAAAACTGCTTGCTATCATCACAATTTGGGTTGATTGCCATATTTGGGCTTTGTGCCAATTATTTGAATCCTTCAGGGATTGATATCACTATTTTTGCATTATTTTTGCATACTATTTGATTTCGGTCCAAGGTTTTAAATACTGTTTCGCAAACTCTGCCATCTTACTAAGATTTGAAAACTTAAACAATATTTTATTGACGTTTTGAGCTGAGAACTATTATCTTAATATTTTCGAAGAGGCTTATGTGCATTTCTGGACTGTGCATGGATCGGGCTACGCGCCGAAGCAGTGTTATATTGATATTGAGGCCGAGAGCCTGGTTGATTAAATTTATATTGAGGCCCAGAGCCTGGTTGATTAAATTTATATTGAGGCATAGAGCCTGGTTGATGCCACGAGATGGCTTGATATTGTGCTTGGGCTGTAGGAGTCCCTACGGAGTCTGTACACACCCCTAGTGAGCACCGTCGATGATAAATAAATTGATGGCTCGAGCTGCACGCCGTAGTGGGTACCAGAGTGTACTGTCATATGCATTGCATTTCACTCATGCATTTGTTCTTATATGTATTATCTGTCATAATATTTCTGCACTCTTATTTCATTGGCTTTTATGCTACTTCTTGCAATATTTACCTGATATCCTGGCGTTATCTGTTAATAGAGTGTTGTGCCCGAGGGGCTGACTTCTGTGCTTGTTTGCACTACTTATTTTTCTTTCATTTGCTTAACTGTTGGAAAAAGACATCTTCAAAAGAGGTTTTAAAATGAGCTAAGATATTTCTAAAGATTTCACAGTTTCACTATTTTTCTCAAAGGGTTTACACTGCTCCTATATAGCATGATGGCTTGCTTTACGTGATTTCTTACTGGTCAGTTGTTATTTACCCTTATTACTCACTGAGTTGGAGTACTCACTTTACTCCCTGCACCTTGTGTGCAGATGTAGGTATTTATATACCCGGTAGCGGGTTTTGGTTGATTGGAGGCAGGGTTATCGAAGTTTTAGCAAGGCGGCTTTCAGCGTTCGCAGCACCGTTTTTCTCCCTTTTTGTTCATCAGTCCTGATTTGTATATTTGAGACCTTGTAGTTGTATTTATACTCTAATAGACACTCATGACTAGCGACACCCCGATGTCGGGCTGAGTTGGGTTGGATTTCTATATTTTTTTTATTTTCTATACTTTGGCTATTTGGTATTAATAAATCATGATGTACTATAATTGTGTTAAATAATTGCTTTAAAGGAATGAATTGGGTTGACTGGCAGGCCTTGTCTTCACAAGAGGCGCCATCATGACCAGGTTCGGGATTTGGGTCGTGAAAATTTCCCCTTTCCTTTTTTAATCCACCCACACCCCTAACCCTACCTCATTTTCTTTCTATCAGCCGCCACTGAATACCCTACCTATCTCAAACTCTCTCGAAGGTTCTTGAAACCCTAATCATCTTCTACCATTTTCAACCTCAATCTCACTGGAATCCATGGCACCTCAAGCCTTGGATGGTTTAAACTCATCTCCCTGTGCTCTCAAACACTTGGTATTCGAAGGTTTAAGGTCTGACCTCGAAGGTGTCCGTTCAGATCTCTACAGATCCAAGGTTCTATGGCCCTTGCCGACTTTTCTCTAGCATGGCCAAGCATTTCGAGCCAGGTTCTGACTTATTCGACTCAAGATCGGACCTTTTCTAAGCCTTTCTCATTCTAGGGTTCCTCTAAAACCCTAGCCATTCGAGGTTTTCTCTAATTGTTTTCTTAGATCGGTTCTATATCTGTGCTCTACTTGAGTTTTTAAGCATTTTTGCCAATTTTTCTTTCAAAAAATTACTTCTTTCCGATTTAGGTTTCTGAAAAGTTAAAATGTTTCTACGACTTTTCTTTTTCCTTATCTGTGTGTATTTGTTTCCACTGTGTTCAAATGTTTATGTCTTTTTACCACGCATGTGCTTATACTGCTTTCTTATGCTTTATTACTACTATACATGTTCTTCTGTGCTTTTTATGTTTCATCTTCCTACTGTGTTTCTATACCATGCTCTCACATGTTTATCTTGCTATGTTTCCCTATGTGTTCTTTGCTATGCTTTTACGATATCCTTGCGTTCCTCTACTGTATTTTCTACTAACTTTTCTTAGTTCTTTGTTTGCATTCTGCTGGACCTTGTTTGAGTTCCCTTTAAACATGTTTCTTCTACTGTTTGCTTAAGTATTATACTATCTATTTTCTCTTCTGAACCCTGTTTAAGTCCCTTCTAAAAGGTTTTCTTAAACATGTTCCTTCTACTCTCACTAAGTTGCGAATCAGTTTCTTCACTCTGTTTGCTTCGAACTTGCTATTGTATCTGTTTGTTTCTCCGGAGTCTCTGAAAAAGATCTCTGAGCCTGTTTTAATTACTTTCCTCCTCGTCTCTGTATTTGATTCGAAGTGGAAAACCCTAGAATTTGGGAGTTTTTGACAAGGTTTGGTTAGGTGTTTGAATTGGGGTTCTATTTTGGAACCCTTGACTCCTTTAGACTCATTCTGAGTCTATGAACTAAGTTTGAATCTCTTTGTTTATGACTTTGAACTTTTAAATTCTTCTATGCTAGACTCTGCTACTGATTAGCATGATAGTTCTTTGTGCTTAAGTGTGGCTGTATGCTTTTATACGTGGGATGAATTCTTTCTTCCGAAAAGGTTTTCCTACTTATGATTGATATTCCTTAAGTAAAACCTTTCTTCACTTTTTCTTACTAGATTCATTCATACCAAAATTCAGACCTTGTGATTTACGGGCTGTTAATTGATTTTCTTTCCTTATTTACATAAACCGTGTGCTAGCAGACTTTTTCCTTAAATACATCTCTGTGTATTTACCCTTTTTGTGCTGCTTTGCAAAAGTTTTTGATCAATCCCTTTCCTTAATTATTTTGCCCGTTTGAAATTAGAATCCCTTAATTAAAAGGAAACTTGTGTATTGATTGACAACTGATTTTTCAAATTATTCTCCTACCTTATTCTGCTTGCCTTCTATACTATAAAAGGGCACGACTCTTTTCTCAACAACAGACTTTTCAATTCAACACTTTTACACTACTCAAGTATCATAGTTCTCTAATAATAGCATTCTGACTATTTGCTTGCACTTTGGCTTTACAAGACCACTGCTTTCTTTTCTTGAAACTGGTATGTTATAGTTTGGTTTTCAGCCTCACCCCAATGTGTTTATTTTACAGCTTCTACACCCCTGTCTGCTTTACTGCCTATGTTTAATGTTAATTAGCATTTCAATTTCTTTGCATATGTTTCTACTGCGAATCCCTGCACCCTTGTCCCCTTCTATGTGTTTGAGTTGAAGTTCAGAACATGGAAACATCCAAGTTGTTCATGTTTGTACTTGATCCCTAAGGGGATCCTAATAATATGGCCTAACAGGCTGGTTGGTGTGTGCCAGCACTTCCAATTGCTGGGTATGACCACCAGCATGTCCTTGCCTACTCCCAGAACCCCCTCTCTGCACTTAGACTCTCTCTTAGCTTCTATGTTCTGCCCCCTCCTATGAGCCTTGCCTTGGAACCATGAGTTCCCTCTGAACTTGGACATTTGAGGGTTGGCCCTTCCACGCTGCACTATGACTCAATTCTGCAACATAGTTAGGTGTGAGCACTATCCGGAGTCTATTTGAGACTCTTAGGGAATTCTAACACATCTCAAATAAGAGAAAGGCTTTGGAAATTTGATCTTTGGGAGTTGGTTTACTTCATGCTTCAGACAGAAGTCTGAATCATGCTCTCCATGGGTGGAATTTTAGTTTCCTGATGTAATTTTATTTTTTCTTATTCATTTTGGGTTGTAATAATATTGTAATAACTTATGGGGTTTTTAGTGAAAAAGGGAGGGTCTCTCATATATGCAAAGGGTAGACAGTATGCTCATAGGTGTTATTACTCATGAATCATGCCTGCTAGTTCTGCACTTCTGCATTTTATAGAAATCCTATCTATAGGTTTCTGCATTTCATATAGATGCCATGTTTATGGGTCTGCATTTCATACGTAGAAATTATGCTTATATGTTTTTGCACTTCTACATTTTATAGAAATCATGTCTATTGATTGTGCGTTTCATACATAGATACCATGTCTATAGCCTCTGCATTTCATATAGAAGCTATGTCTATAGGTTTCTGCATTTATGCATATCACATAGATAACATGTCTATAGGACTTCCTGAATTCTGCATATGCATCCATCACTAGGCAAACATGTTTATAGTTTTAAATAACAAACATCATTCTAGATACCATGCCTATAGGACTTTTATACTTTATTTTGACTATAAACGTTTTAAAGTCAATAACGCCTAGAAAGCATACCTATATGAGCCATCAACTAAATCAGAATCGTTCGACTCGCTTATAAGTCGAAAATCAGTAGTAGCAATATTTAACATCTGCAAAACTTATGTTCCTGCAATTAACAAACTCTCTTCTCTTAAGTTACCTTATTTGTTTTCTGCATTTCTAATAGATATCATGCCTATAGATTTCATCCAACACTTAGACAAGCCATAAGGAAAACTAGTCAATTGAATCAGACTTCGTTAAATTACAACCAGCAGGCAAACCTGGTTCAGATTTCTTATCTGAAATATGTAATAGATCAGTCAGCCTCACTTTTTAAAGTTTAATCAGACCATAATCAATACGTGCAAGACATGCTAAATAATTTGTCCTTAAGTTGAGGAGGCATGTTTGAGCCTTTAACTGCGTATGTGATTTCCCCAATTTGCTCTATGGGATTTTGATTGTCACCTTAGAATTTTATCCTTTAAAACCATAAAAGGCCCAACATCCCTTCCTTTTAGGATTAGTAGTCCTAAATGCCCCATGACTGATAGGATTGGGGCAGGTAATAGCATGCAATAAGTAACAAAACCATTCCGCGCTTTAATGCCTTAACGGAGTGGGAAGGGGTAGATATGGATATGATGACCAGTGCGCTAATACCAAGTGTAACCCCTCTTCTGAGGACTGATTACCCGGTATTGCATTGATGTGATCTATATTATTTGTAAACCTAGGACCCCCTTCCTTTTTAATTGTTTGTTTTATTTTCAGAATTTTTAAAACTAATTCAACTTCAACTTTTCTTTATTCTCTTTCCACTTCAACTACTTGCAACCGTTATGTGAAAACCCTCTTTGTATTGAAACTTACATGTCTATTTATAGTCTACACTTAAAGTCACAATTGTAGCATGGCCGAAAACCACACTAGTGGATTTCGAAGGGTTCCTAACACCTTCCCCTCGAGATAATTTCTAGCCCTTGCCCAATCTCTGATCTTTAAATCAAAGCTCACCTCTTAGTGTCCTAATGCACTTTAATCATTAGGTGGCGACTCTTCAATTCAAACTCAATTCCCTAAAGGGAACGAGTTGTCCTCCCAAATGTCATAAATGATTTCGCGAGAAAAAGGGGGCGTGACAACATGACGACTCTATTGGGGATATTTTAAGGGTTTTACCATTTCATGCTATTTGTGACTTTATTCTTCCTTTAATGTCTTTATTTGTTTAATGCCCTTAAATATTTAGTTTCTTCTTCTGCTTTAAAAAACAGACTTGGCTATTTGTTTCTTTCCTTTATTCCTTTTTATGTTTTCCTTTACCACATTCCTTTGATGCCATTGTAAAATCTGAGAAATTATTGTAATTATTACTGTAAGCACGTAATTTTTGCCCGATATAAAATACTCCTATAAAATCCCAAGAGAATAGATTTTTTGTTAGTTATTTGACATTTTAGGATTTTTTATAGATCTTTTTCATTGTTTTCATTTTGCGCATGTTTAATTTGTTTAATTCATAAAAAAAATAATACAAAAATATAATGCATTTGCATTTAGTATCTAATTTTATATTTTAGGATAATTAGTTAATTAATTTTTACAAAAATGGAAGAAAATCACAAAACAATAGTTTATTTTTACACTTTTAACTTTTTCTTTTTTTGAATTTTTGGTAGTTTCCCTTTAAAATTTTGTTTTAAATTATTTATGATTATTATTTAAAGTTGACTAATATTTGAGAGGTTAATTTAGGATTTTTATTTTTTATTGGAAAAAAAAGGATTTTTAAATTAAAAGAAAAGGAAAAGAAAAAGAATGAAGAGAGACTGTGCTTGGGCCAGCTTGGAACTACCCATTTGATTTAAATCCCTAGTCCATTTTAAAGGCCCAGACCATTAACCCATTAACCCTTTCCCCTCTTTATACCCTAAATCCCTCACATTAAATAGACCTAAGAAATAAAAACCATAAGATTTTTCCCCATCTCTACTAAGCGTAGCTTTTCTCTTTTTTGGTGGATTCCTTCATCACCTCAAAAAGAGCTCACTCTTCTTCCTTGCTCTGGATTTCTCAAAAAACCACACAAAAGAAAAAAAGAACGCAGCAGCTCTCTAACGATGGAAACACATTAACAACTTTTCTTCTTCTTCACTTGGCAGTCATTTTTGGCTCTCCATCTTCACAAAAGAAGATCCAAAACAGAAAATCCCATCTCTGAAAGGAACAAAAGAAAAAAAAAAGAAAATTTGGAAGAAACTCCTTCTTCTCACGCAAGAAGACAGTCAAGAATCCACTCATCTCCACACACACGAATACATCATATAAATCCGAAATCAAATCCAGATCTGAGATTTGTAAAAGGGCTCCAAAATACAAAATTAAAAAAATAGAAATAAAAAAGGGGTTTCAGAGTTTAATGGAGTTGTAGAGCTTGGTTCGTAGCTGGAAATCGCTGTGGAAATCGTTGTTGTCTGCTGTTTCTTAGGCCAAGTATGTTCTGAATAAGACCAAGATTTCTTTTCTTTTTGTGCATCAAATTAAAGGTCAGTTTTTATTTTGATTATATTGAGCTTTTTTGAAGTTAAGTGTTAGCCAAAGAGTACTAGTAATTCGTCAAGTGATAAATATTCTCAAAAATAGTATAATATATTTTGCCAATATCAACTAAAATTCAAGTTTTCGCTTTTAGTCATTAATCAGATTGTTTACAATATAACTTCTTATATTTTGGTTTCTTTCTTGATGTGTTACGTTTTTACTACTTTGCTAGTTGGAATTATATTATTCTATGTGAAAATAGTCTTCTCTGTTTGCACTCAAGGTGTGGATAAATAATCAAGAAGTTAATTCGCTGAAATGGTTGACTTAGTCGAAATTGATATTCTTCTTAAAGTTTGTAGTGATTGATCAAATCTGTTGGTTTTATTCAAGAATGGAAGTCCAATATTTGCAATAAAAGTGAGCCAAAGTAATTGAATATAATGTCATGTGAATTTAGAGTAGCAGATACAACTTATGAACATCCGTAGTTTTCTTTAATCGGGTGCATTCCTTTTAAAATAAATTGGGGCGTGCTGTGCCAAATAAAATCTCAAAACGCATGACCCCATTTAGTTGAGTTTATAATACTTAGAAATTGAGGCGTGCCATTTAGCAAATTTTCATGGACCTTGCAAAGCTAAAATGCGTAGTTGCTTTAGGCGCGTCTTTTAATAATATTACTTTCCTAAACTCGGGTGTGCATTTCATGTGACCCAAATTCAAATCCTAAAACGTTGAATAAAATGTGTTTCGGATTGCGGGTGCATTTCATTTGATGCGATCCAAAGACATGTTTTAGACGACGTTCAACCTTCTTTAAAATTAATTAAAAGCGGTTAATAGAGTAAAATGGCATCATAGGTTAAAACATGTGTTAAAATCAGATAATAGGCCAATTGTAATAGTTTAAGCGACCGTACTAGAATCACGGAATTCGGGGGTGCCTAACACCTTCCCTCGGGTTAACAGAATTCCTTATTCAGAATTTCTGGTTTGCAGACTTCAAAAGGAAAGTCGAAATCTTCCTCGATTTGGGACTAAAAATAAACCGGTGACTTGGGACACCAGAAACAAACCTATCTCAAGGGGTGACTCTTAATAAATTGAATAAATAATCCCATTTTAAATAATATCACTTAAAGTGAAAAAACTCTCTTATACGCTATCCCTCTGAGTGGGTGTGTAAAAAGGAGGTGTGACAGCTCTGGTGACTCTGCTGGGGACCCAAACCCAGAACTTTGATTCTAGATTTAAGAATTCGAGTTTAGAATAACTGTTATAGTTGTCTTGTTTTATCTGATTTTTACATGTTGAGCCTAATATGCTAATTGTCACTTTTTACCATTTTGATATTATTTGAATTGTATATAAAACTGTTACGAAACCCTCCTCTCTCTGATTCTTCTAAATCATGGAGAAGGGTGCACTTCGTGTGACTTCTCTTCTGTCTAGAGTCTTATCCCATTTTAGAACGAGGTTCGGACAAGTTGCAAAGCCGGTGAAGCTTCTGTATTCTCGGTACGCTGTCCCCCCTCGACTCGAGCTGTCCTCTCGGGTAAGCCAGGTCTAGAACAATAAACCTAGGTTTTTAAACCTTGTATAACAAAGCCTCATGCCGGATCCTTAGTAGGAACGTTTGTTTGCATCATGTGCATTTGACTTTGGGGACTCAACACAGGGGTTGGGTCCATTTAGGACAGGTGTACCCAAATTAGAAAGACCACCCTGATGCATCTTACGTGCTACTTGCATATCTGTCTTTTCGGCTTGTATGTTGACCGGCTTCATGAATAAAGGAAGAAAATCAACAAAAAAAAAGGAAAATAAAAAAAAAAGTGAGAGGTAGGTATTTAGAATATTCTGAAATTCTGCCAAAAATTCTGAAAAAAATGAAAAAAAGAAAAAGTCATTTCAAAATGAGCCAAAACTGATCGTCAAAACTGATCGAACTACGCGGGTCAGATTTTCACCGGATGTGAGATACGTAGGCAAACCTCATCGGTTTCGACCCCAATTTTCAAAAATAATCCAAAAATATTTTTCTTAGTTCCTTCTTTAAAAATCTTTCCTTAGAAAATTAAAAAAAAAGTAGTTTTTAAACTCAAAAAATGGGTTCCTTCTTTCTAATGTCTTTCACGCAATAAAAGGAAAAATCAATAAAAAATCAAAATCCAAAATACGGGTTTCCTTCATTTTGAAGTATTTTCCCAAAAAATAAAAATCCAAAAAAAATATATCAGAAACCAAAAATCCAAAAAAATACTCCTTAGATATCTTTCTTTCATAAATGCCAATAAAAAAAATTGAAGTCCAAAAAATATATTTATTTTTCTTTAGAAGTATTTTTGTAAATAAACAAAAACTCAAAAATTCAAAATATTTTTCTTAAAAAGTTCCTATCTCAAAAATTAAGAGGCAACATTCAAAATTCAAAAAATATATTTTTTCTCCCTTATAAAAAGAGAAAACAAATGAAAATTCAAACAAAAAATACTTTCTTTTGAAATTTCCAAAGTTCCAAAAAAAAATTTTAATCAAAAATCAAAAAAAAAATTCCCTTTCTTCTTTTAAAGCATATTTTTAGAAAATTACAAAAGAAAAAATAAATCAAAATATAAAAATATTTTTTCTTTTGCCTTAAAGCTTCATGATCTGAGTTTTATAAAAAAAAAGTTATTTTACTCAATTCTCAATCTTCCCGAACTACGCAAGATCTGATTCATGCGGGGTCATGATACGTAGGCAATTCCCATCGAATTCGATCATAGTTATAAAATAAATTGAGTGAAAAAAAAAGAAAAAAAGGAGCAATAAGAAAAAAAGAAGAAGAAAAGAGTGACAAACAAAAAGAAAAGAGAGTGCAAAAATAAATGAGCGGCAAAAATGAGATAAAAAAAATCTAGAGTGATTAAAAAGAGAGCAGAAATGAAGTAAAAAGAGGTAAAGTTAGTTAAGGCCGGGATGAAACATGCAACCGTTCAAACACACAGTAGAAGCATTTAACTATTAGGTGCATTGCATCCCAACGTGTGATTTCCTATATGTTAAATGTTTCAAAACTAACAAGGTTGTTGGATATGCAAATTAGCCAAGTTTTGGTGGTTGGTTTTATTGGTAGTCTGGCCTCCCCTCCTTCACAAAATCCAAAGGCACAGATGGCCTCCGCAAGCAATCTACCAAATATCGGTTCTGAGGTTAGTCCATCATCGGTTATTTTGCAGCTGGAACCAGCAGCTATTGAAGGGAATAAGATATTGTGTCTCCGCATACTGGAAATGTGAGACGCCTGGTCTAGTGGTAGGGAACTTCCAAGTACAATCCCTAGGTTCCCTGAGTTGATCCCCAAGTCAGGTGAGGTTACCAATGCCCCTGTGCCCAACCCGCTCATCCCATACGGGCACCCTTTAATGCCCTCCAATAATCCTGGCATGCCTTCTGTGGTTCGCCCCCAGGCACCGGCTCCAAGAGCACCGCCTCCAATGTTCACCTTTCAGGGTCAACAACTTTAATTAGAAACAACATATGTGACCCTGTACTCTTTCACTCAACCTCCGCAATATGATCTCTCGGCAGAGCAAAAAAAGGTCGTTAAAAATCCCGAGCAAGAGGAAATTGCTCGGAAGATGAAGATACTGGAACAAAGCTTGAAAAACATGCAAGGTTTGAGTAGCCAAAATAGCGTCTCATACTCTAACCTCTGTAGGTTTCCCCATGTCCATTTGTCGGCTGGCTTTAAGATGCCAAAATTTGAAAAGTACGACGGGCATAGAGACCCGGTCGCTCATCTGAAACGATATTGTAACCAGTTGAGGGGTGTTGTTGGAAAAGAGGAGCCACTTATGGCCTATTTTGGGGAAAGCCTTACAGGAATAGCTTTTGACTGGTATATGGATCAAGAAATTGCTCATTGGCACGTGCGGGATGATATGGCTCGAGATTTTGTTCGTCAGTTCCAGTATAATATGGGCATCGCTCCCGACAGGAACACTTTTTCCAATTTGAAAAGGAAAACCGCGGAAAGCTTCCGCGAATATGCTGTCACATGGCGTGAGCAAGCTACCAGGGTAAAGCCTCCAATGGATGAAATTGAAATGGTCACTGTCTTTCTACAGGCCCAAGAGGCTGACTACTTCCAGAACATGATGTCTGCTATGGGAAAGTCGTTTGCTGAGGCTATCAAAATTGGGGAAATGGTTGAAAACGGTTTAAAAACGGGTCGAATCTTGAGTCATGCTACCTTTAAGGCCACATCACAGGCTGCTCAGAATGGTTTGGAGGGTTTGATGAATAGAGATGGGTTTGAAGAGGGATCTGTGATGGTGTCAAGCTCGAGGGGGGCCCGCAAGTCATTCAGCCAATCATATGTGCCTCCTGTCGTCCCACCACACTATTATCCCCCTCAAGATGATGCTTATGTTGTGGCACCGCCTCCCTATGCAGTGATGAGCGCGCAATCATACATGCAGCCATAATATTATACACAAAATCGAGCTCTACCTCCCATAAATGCCCATCCTTACCAAGCTCTATATAATCCCCAACCAGATGTTCCCCAGTACAATCCTCGCCTAAGAGAGCCTTTCAGAAAGAATCAGTTTACCTCTATTGGTGAATCATATTCAAGCTTGTTCCAACAGCTAATCAGGCTAGATCTATTGTAGCCAGTGGCCCCGAACCGGCCGAACCCCAAGTCTCCCTCGCACCGAGCTGATGCTATATGTGAATACCACTCTGGAGCAGTGGGACACAATACAAAGGACTGTTGGACCCTCAAAAGGGCAGTTGAAGATTTGATCGAAGCTGAAAGAATTGTTTTTGAGGATGAAGAAGCTCCTGATGTGATGAACAATCTGTTGCCTGCCCACAACATCGGGCCAATAGTCAGAATGATCTGTGAAGCTGAGGAATTTGATCCGGCACTGAAGGCATAGCAACCACTGCCGAGACAGAATAAAAGCCAAAAAACGGTTGCCAAGCCTGAAAGTTTCCCATCAGATGGGAGTCTCGGTTGCCAGTCTTGCTATCCTTTCTGTGTCCGAATTATCTTAGGGTGTGATCCGGATATTTTTACTTTATTGTCTTACTTTCCGATGTAAACCCTTCTATTTTCAAAAATTGAAAAAAAATAAAAAATAAAAAAAATCAAATGAAATTAATATTTCATTTTCCAGAAATTTCTCTTTTCTTAATCTTGTCAATTTTCTCATTCTCTTTTTAGTTCTATTAAATGCAGATTTCAATAACATGACATGCTAGCGGACTTCATGCCCAGATCCTAAAACGCTGTTAGACCTCGAATAATGAATCCAGAATTGGGTCGCAATGAAAAATAGCTTAAGGAAATAAAACAAAGAGTTGGAACAACTGAAGGAAAATTAGTTCCCCTATTGGAAAGGTCCATATATTGCAACAAGAGTACTGCCAAAAGAGTGTGTTGTACTTGGGACACATCGAAGGAAATGTCCCTGAAATAACTGTCAATGCAAATGCGGTCAAAAGCTACTATGTTGGATCCTCCATATATTTCTAATATTCTTCGGTTGGGATGACGAAGGCTTTCATTCTCGCTACCCAAACACTATCAACCCTTTGCAAACCCATTTGAGCCGGTTACTCTTCTTTGATTACCCTCTTTGGAACTTGAAAGTGTTATTAAAAAAAAATTGAAAAAATGAGATAAAAAAATAAAGAGAAGAAAAAGAAAAAAATAAAAAAAAAGGAAGAAAAGCCAAAGAAAGTGAAAAGAAGAAGAATAGAAAAGATGAAAAAAAAAGAGAGGAAAAAGGAAATGAATTGAAAAATGAAGAAGAAAGAAAGGAAAAAAAATAGAAAAACAAAAGAAAATCAAAAACAAAGTTTCCTTGAACTACGTTCCACTTGATTCCGAAAGCATATGTAGGCAGCCTCTCTCTGGGGTTCAGTCACACCAAAACATAAATCCAAAGTGCCCCAAAAAGTGAAATTGGGGAAGATGTTATAATGGTTCGGCGATGATCTCGCCCAAAAGGTTCCAAAGTTGTAATTCAATCCAAATCCTTTTTTAATCAAACCCTGTTCAAGTCCTTCTGATCAATCGGCAAAGAGGTTCAAAATGGGAGGATAAAGTTATTTGGATCTGATACAACAAACTGAGATGAATTAAATGAAAAAGTCTTATTGGTGAAAACCCACACGGGCACCGTAAGGCGATGGTAAGCAGAGAAAATCAAAATGAGAGTCTTCTTAGTGAAAACCCACACGGACACTATAAGGCGATGGTGAGAAGATAAATGAGAGTGGTCATATAGTGAAAACCTGCAAAGGGCCACACTAATCGAAAAGAAGATCCTCACAGCCATCGGCATCGACAAAATCCTGGCAAGGTTTCTCGAATTTTAAAGTAGAAGTTGTGATGAATTTGTGAGAGTCAGACGGGTTAAACAGATCATGCAACCAGTCCAAAAGGCATGTCATGTTCATTGAAGTCCATATGTACTCCAAATAAGTCATTTCCTCTTCTCGAAAGGGATACCTCTTGTTTAAATTCATTATCCTCTCCATTACTTATTTTTCATTGAATTCCTTTCGCTCTAACACTGTTCCGAAATTAAGACAAAGAAGGGATGACAAGACTGATTTATAGGGCTTTCGTTTGACACGAGCTAATGTGCAAAAAGGCACCCATTCTCGCCAGGGACATCAAGTCGACCCCGACTAGCCATGGCGGCCGATGATTCAAAATCAAAACTCTTGGAAAGAGAAAATCAAATGGAGCGCCTATAGAGGCAAATGAAGTTGGAAAAGGTTAAGTCCCACGTGACTAGCCGTTGCAGCAAAGTTTAAGGAGCCAAAAGTTCCCCAATGTTTCAAAAAAAAAAAGGGAAGCCAGAAAGGAAAGGCCTACGAAGGCAAAATAAAGTTCAAAAGTTTGAGTTCCATCAACCAATCATCATAACAAAGTATGGAAAAGCCGGAGTTTTCTCCAGAGATAGAAATGCAATCGGTGTTCAGGAATCAACCAGTTGCAGTTGAAAGGGCCGAAATCAAGTGATCAAAACAATCAAGGCCACAAAACCAACCACCGTTTCAAACTAACAATTGTTCTTTGTTTGAAAAAATTGAAATAGGTGCAATCCAAGCAACCGTGCAAGAATCAGGTGCAACCAAAAAGGAAAACAAATGCGCAAGTGCTAGAAACAGCTTAAAAGCAAGGAATCAACCCAAAAGGGAAGTTTCCTCCAAATTCTTTCCTGTATTTTTACTAAAAAGAAAAAGAAAAACAATGAAATTAAAAAAAATAAGAAGAAAATTAAAAAAAAATGATAGTTTAGAATCCCCAATATCAATCTTTTACTTTTGTTTGCCAACATTAGTGCTTCAATCCCTGAGTTGTGCATTTTTAGACATAGGGTCTCCATTCTCTAGTCGCCATTTATGCCAACATTAGCGCTCCAATCCCTGAGTTGACCTTTTTAGACATAGGGCCTCCATTCCATAGTCACCTTTTTCCAACATTAGGGCTTCAATCCTTGAGTTGTGGCTTTTTAGACATAAGGCCTCCATTCCCTAGTCGCCTTTTGCCAACATTAGGGCTCCAATCCCTGAGTTGAGACTTTTTAGACATAGGGCCTCCATTCCCTAGTCACCTTTTGCCAACATTAGGGCTCAAATCCCTGAGTTGTGCCTTTTTAGACATAGGGACTCCATTCCCTAGTCGCCTTTTGCCAACATTAGGGCTCCAATCCCTGAGTTGAGCCTTTTTAGACATAGGGCCTCCATTCCCTAGTCGTCTTTTGACAATATTTGGGCTCAAATCCCTGAGTTAAGCCTTTTAGACATAGGGCCTCCATTCCCTAGTCGCCTTTTGCCAACATTAGGGATCCAATCCTGAGTTGTCTTTTTAGACATAGGGCCACCATTCCTCACTCGCGTTTGCCAACATTAGGGATCCAATCCCTGAGTTGTGCCTTTTTAGTCATAGAGTCTCCATTCCCTAGTCGCCTTTTGCCAACATTAGGGCTCTAATCTCTTAGTTGAGCCTTTTTAGACATAGGGCCTCCATTCCCTAATCGCCTTTTGCCAACACTAGGGCTCCAATCCCTGAGTTGAGACTTTAGGGCACAGGGCCTCCATTCCTTAGTTGCCTTTTGCCAATATTAGGGCTCCAATCCCTGAGTTGTGCCATTTTATACATAGGGCCTCCATTCCCTAGTCGCCTTTTTCCAACATTAGGGCTTCATTCCCGGAGTTGAGCCTTTTTAGACATAGGACCTCCATTCTCTAGTCGCTTTTTGCCAACATTAGGGCTCAAATCCCTGAGTTGTGTCTTTTTAGACATAGGGCCTCCAATCCCTAGTCGCCTTTTGCCACCATTAGGGCTCCCCCTGAGTTGTGCCTTTCTAGACATAGGGCCTCCATTCCCAAGTCACCTTTTGCCAACATTAGGGCTCCAATCCCTGCGTTGAGCTTTTTAGACATATGGCCTCCATTCCCTAGTCTACTTTTGCCAACATTATAGCTCCATTCCCTAGTCGCCTTTTGCCAACATTATGGCTCTAATCCCTGAGTTGAGCCTTTTTAGACATAGGGCTTCCATTCCCTATTCACCTTTTGCCAGCATTAGGGCTCCAATCCCTGAGTTGTGCCTTTTTAGACATAGGGCCTCCATTCCCTAGTCGTCTTTTTCCAACATTAGGGCTCCAATCCCTGAGTTGAGACTTTTAGACATAGGGCCTCCAATCCCTAGTTGCCTTTTGCCAACATTAGGGCTCCAATCCCTGAGTTGAGCTTTTAAACATAGGGCTTCCATTCCCTAGTCGCTTTTTGCCAACATTAGGGCTCCAATCCCTGAATTTTGCCTTTAAGACATAGGGCCTCCATTCCCTAGTCTCCTTTTGCCAACATTAGGGCTCAAATCCCTGAGTTGTGCCTTTTAGACATAGGGCCTCCATTCCCTAGTCACCTTTTGCCAACATTAGGGCTTCAATCCCTGAGTTGAGCCTTTTTTTAGACATAGGGCTGCCATTTCCTAGTCACCTTTTTCGCCAATATTAGGGCTCCAATCCCTGAGTTGACATTTTAGATATAGGGTTCCACTCCCTAATCTTTTCCATCCTAGATAGACACAGTTCTTGTTTTATTCGAAAAAAATGGAAAGAAAAGAGAATAAGTTCAGACTAGTCACAAATAACTCACGAAATTTTCCTAGCAAAACTGGGGCAGAAAAATTTTGTTCGTCTATTTGTTTTGGTGTCTGAGCAGGTTTTACCTCGAGACATAGGGTTCGAGATGACCAAAAGAATGAGTCTCAATCCAAAATAAAGAAAAGAAGAAAGGAACAAAAAATAAGTGAATTCAAAATACTGAAATGGATAAGGATGCGGACTGCTCAAAATTTGATTGAAGTCACAAGCTTCGCATGTCCCGCATTGAATTAATGCTGAAGAAAGAACCAGCACCTACAACTTGCGAGCATCAAGATTCAGATCGGAGTCTGCAGCAAGAGCTAGCCAAGACTCAAGATCAAGCATCAAGAGATTTATAAATAGGAATCTTGTAACTCGTCGTTGATAGGCTTAGCTAGCTTAGTTTTTTATTTTCCATTTTCGTGTAATAAGGAGCTCAGCAACCAGAAATAGCAGCAACAACAGTGAAATCACAGCTTTCCGGTAGTCCCAGCTATCATACCTTCCAGAACTACACTTACTAGATTCCTTTATAGCCAAGGGTATGTAGGCAACCTCTGAAGCAAGGTTCGGTCAAACATTTTCAAAATGCTTCTCATGGAGTTTCAAACGGGCAAAAATCCCTCATATTGCTCACTTTATCGTTGCGTAAAAACTCTTCATGTTTCCGAGCAAAGAGGGGCGGCTGTAAGCACGTCATTTTTTCCCTATACGAAATACTCCTATAAAATCCCAAGGAAATATATTTTTTGTTAATTATTTGACATTTTAGGATTTTTTGTAGATTTTTTTAATTGTTTGCATTTTGCGCATTTATTTAATTCATAAAAAAAATACAATAATACAATACATTTGCATTTAGGATTCAATATATTTTAGGATAATTAGTTAATTAATTGTTACAAAAATGGAAGAAAATCACAAAAAAAAAAGTTTATGTTTACACTTTTAATTTTTTGTTATTTTGAGTTTTTGGTAGTTTCCCTTTAAAATTTGGTTTTCAATTATTTATGATTATTATTTAAAATTGACTAGTATTTGTTAGGTTAATTTAGGATTTTTATTTTTTATTGGAGAAAAAAGGATTTTTAAATTAAAAGAAAAGGAAAAGGAAAAGAATGAAGAGAGGTTGTGTTTGGGTCAGCTTGGAACTACCCATTTAATTTAAATCCCTATTGACCCATTAACCTTTTCCCCACTTTATACCCTAAATCCCTCACATTAAATAGACCTAAGACAAAAAAAAAACTATCAGATTTTTCCCCATCTCTACCAAGTGCAGCTTTTCTCTTTTTTGGTGGATTCCTTCATCATCTCAAAAAGAGCTCACTCTTCTTCCTCGCTCTGGATTTCTCAAAAAACCACACAAAAGAAAAAAAGAACGCAGCAGCTCTCTAACGATGGAAACACATTAACAACTTTTCTTCTTCTTCACTTGGCAGTCATTTTTGGCTCTCCATCTTCACAAAAGAAGATCCAAATCAGAAAATCCCATCTCTGAAAGGAACAAAAGAAAAAAAAAAAGAAAATTTGGAAGAACCTCCTCCTTCACACGCAAGAAGGCAGTCAAGAATCCACTTATCTCCACACACACGAATACATCACATAAATTCGGAATCAAATTCAGATCTAAGATTTGTAAAAGAGCTCCAAAACATGAAATAAAAAAACAGAAATAAAAAGGGGGTTTCAGAGTTTAATGGAGTTGTAGAGCTTGGTTCAAAACTAGAAATCGCTGTGGAAATCGTTGTTGTATGCTGCTTCTTCGGCCAAGTATGTTCTGAATAAGACCAAATTTTCTTTTCTGTTTGTGCATCAAATTAAAGGTCAGTTTTTATTTTGATTATATTGAGATTTGTTGAAGTTAAGTGTTAGCCGAAGAGTACTAGTAATTCATCAAGTGATAAATATTCTCAACAATAGTATAATATATTTTGCCAATATCGATTAAAATTCATATTTTCGCACTTGGTCATTGATCAGATTGTTTACAATGTAACTTCTTATATTTTGGTTTCTTTCTTGATGTGTTACGTTTTTACTACTTTGCTAGTTGGAATTATATTATTCTAAGTGAAAATAGTCTTCTTTGTTTGCACTCAAGGTGTGGATAAATAATCAAGAAGTTAATTCACTGAAATGGTTGACTTAGTCGAAATTGATATTCTTGTTAAAGTTTGCAGTGATTGATCAAATCTGTTGGTTTTATTCAAGAATGTAAGTCCAATATGTGCAATAAAAGTGAGGCAAAGTAACTGAGGTAATATAATGTCATGTGGATTTAGAGCAGCAGATACAACTTATGAACATCCATAGTTTGCTTTAATCAGGTGCACTCCTTTTAAAATAAATTGGGACGTGTTGAGCCAAATAAAATCTCAAAATGCATGGCCCTCATTTAATTGACTTTAAAATTCTTAGAAATCGAGGCGTGCCATTTAGTAAATTTCCATGGCCCTCGCACAGCTAAAATACGTAGTTGCTTTAGGCGCGTCTTTTAATAATATTACTTTCCTAAACTCGGGTGTGCATTTTATGTGACCCAAATTCAAATCCTAAAATATTGAATAAAATATGTTTCGGATTGCGGGTGCATTTCATGTGACGCGATCCAAAGACATGTTTTAGACAACGTTCAATCTTCTTTAAAATTAATTAAAAGCGGTTAATAGAGTAAAATGGCATCATAGGTTAAAACATATATTAAAATCACATAATAGGCCAATTGTAATAGTTTAAGTGACCGTGCTAGAACCACAGAATCCGGGGGTGCCTAACATCTTCCCTCGGGTTAACAGATTCCTTATTCAGAATTTCTGGTTCGTAGACTTCAAAAGGAAAGTTGAAATCTTCCTCGATTTGGGATTAAAAATAAACAGGTGACTTGGGACACCAGAAACAAATCTATCTCAAGTGGCGACTCTTAATAAATTGAATAAATAATTTCATTTCGAATAATGTCACTTAAAGTGAAAAAATTCCCTTATACACTATCCCTTGGGGTGGGTGTGCAAAAAGGAGGTGTGACAATTACTTTATGAACCTACAAATATGTGACAACTTGTTTGTTTATATTAACGGCATATTCTACATCATATTCTACTCGTGCCAAACAAAATATCATAGAAACGCTTATAATGAGTGGTTGCGCCCTTCCGATATTATCACCCACTAAATCCGGCAAAGGCATATTTGCGGTAAAACCAGTCGATTAACGGTGTAGTCAACGGTTTCGTGCCTTTCCCTCTTGAGTTGTCCACTCAAGGGTACCAGTCTTATACCCCCATAGAAACACTACTCTGTTAAATTGTGAATGCATCATTGTCAAACCTAGCCGGGTTAGTTATGTTGTCTGCATAATGACTCTTTAAGATAGCCTTGTCCAAAGTCCACTGGGTTTCCTTGAAACCTAAACGGACACTACCATGTTCTGTACATTTATTTAGAGAACTAAACGTTTGTTATGCTAATTATTGTTAATTAATAGTCGAGTCTGGTGGGGGTAAGGACTTAAGACTTTTGTCTTGCAGAAAATGAGGCACGAAGTCCCCAGATTCGGCATGGTCACCAACATCCACCCGAAATTGTTGAACTGGTGGGAGGATCTTCATTCCAGTGATCAAACCCTTTGTCCAAAAATACTTGGGAAATTTAACTTCTCTTTTGGAAATCCAACCTAACAACAAAATCATTGAAACTACTACCCTGTTTTGGGACTGCGATAGGTCCGTGTTTCGTTTCGGGGAGATTGAGATGACACCACTACTAGAGGAAATAGGAGGACTGGCTGGTATACCATGAGAAACTCCGGGTCTGTTGATGCCAGAGAACCGCAAGGGTAGAGGTTTTCTCAAGATGATGGGTCTAAAGAAGAATCCAGACTTAACCTGCTTGAAGGAGTCGTACATTCCTTTTGCTTTTTTGTACAAGAGGTACGGTCACAACAAATCTTACTGTACCTATCCTAATGAGTTCACCCTCACATCATTGGAGCATATCCATCGAAAGGTCTTTGTCTTTATGTTCTGCTTTTTGGGGATGATAGTATTTCCTATGAAAAAAGCAAAGATCCATACCCGACTAGCCATGGTCACCAAGACTTTAATGGAGGGAATTGTCAGGAAGCCATTTAGCATAGTGTCTATGATCGTCGCAAAAATATACCGAGCCTTGGAGAAATGTCAACAAGGAGCCAAGCACTTCGAGGGTTGCAACTTGCTACTCCAACTCTGGCTTATGGAACACCTCCAAAAGGGTGAATATCGGCAAGAGATCCAGCGTAGGGATTAGGACGATCATATTTCCTTCCATCAGCTAAGGCGAATGAACTATATGCCCAACATGTTTGCTCAGCCAGAGGATGCCAAAGGATGGGTAGAACTGTTCGAAAATCTGAAAGAGGACCAAGTACAATGGATGTTTGAATGGTTCCCTACTGAAGAGTTCATTGCTCGATCTCGGGATGCACCATTTCTGCTACTTATTGGTTTGAGAGGAACTTATCCTTATGTCCCTCTCCTGGTTATGAAACAGGCTGGCAGGAAGCAGATTATACCAAGGGTCGATAAGATGAGTCACTTCCGGGCTGACTTTCAGGATGATGATAACCCTTATAAGTGCTAAGCTCAGCATATGTGGCACTGCAAACTCGTCCTAGGAAAGAATAGCATCGAGCCGGACAGGTACTATGTTGGTTATACTCCATACTATCCAAGCTGGCTAGAGGACAATCATAATGGTTTGGGTTAACCCAGTTTTGTTTGAGGTCATAGGATCATCGATGAAAAGGCTGAAGCACAGGTTAATTATAACCAATTGCAGAAGAGGATTCAGGAATGCAAAAGTAAGCACCGTGAAATTCAAGAAGCCAATCAAAAGTTGATTGAAGAATGGAAAGACATGGCTATCAGCGCCAACAAGTGTATGGGGTACTTGGAGCGGGGTTTAATGGAGCTAGAAAGGAAGTTCATCAAAAGGATCGAAGACTGACAGAATGTTGAGAGAAATGAAGGCGGACACCTTGCCAGGGCCTACTTGCTACTAGGACTTCGTGAACTGGTGAAGCTGTTCAATGGAGCCAACGATGCCGAGTCTGGAAAAGTCCTTCTGGGACCAAGTAGATAGGAATTTTCCTTTTTCATGAATGTAATAAGGCCAATGGCCATTAGTGACATTTTATTTCCTGCTATTTAGTGTCATTTTGGGATTCGTCTCATTTTTATCAATAAAATGAGGCATTTTAGCATTATAAGTTCTCCAAATCAATTTGTCGCTAGGTCTACCTCGGGGACAATGAGGTTCCCCAAATTAAGACACGATTTACATTCTCGCACTATGTGTTTAAATATTGCAACATTTTTTCTCATAATCCTCACTAACTTGTTACCTTTTTATTTTTTCTTTTGTTTTATTCCCCTCCCCAAAAGTTAGTTCGTGCACTCTGGCATCGTCATCATACTCCACAAGATCCAAGGTCCCTCCACCCACTCCTCCTCCTAGACTCGTCAGAAACAAGAACAGGGGAAAGATGGAAGATTTGAGCAACATCAGAAAAGAAAACTCAGTTGAACGGGTAGAAATCACTCAGGGTACTCAGGTCTCCAAAGAAAGTGTGTCTTTGGGACTTGGCAAATTTGTATTTTTCCCTCACTACCCCATATATCAACCCCACACCTCCACAAAACATATCGAAACCAAACCATCCCGCTCATCACCACCACTGCAATACTTGCTACACTTTCAACAACACTCCACTACTCATCCCTGAACCGCTAAACTCCACAAATGACCATCTCCACACGCAACATAACACTCCCTTCTATGCGGAAACCATACCACACTCCATTCAACCCGCCTTAAGCACACCTGAGTCTGATGACATAGACCCGCTCATCAAAAATCTTGCTGCAGAACTCAAGAAACTGACTAGCCAAATTCAGGGAGTTGAAGGTAGTAAGGGAATCGAGGGGCTAAACTATGAAGATCTGTGCATATAGCCCGATGTCGAACTGCCCGAGGGGTACAAACCTCCCAAGTTTGAAATGCTTGATGGCACAGGGGATCCAAGAGTTCATTTGAGAACATACTGCGACAAGTTGGTCGAAGTAGGGAAGGACGAAAGGATTCAAATGAAGCTTTTCATGAGGAGCCTGAAAGGAGATGCTCTGTCTTGGAACACTAGCCAAGAACCGAAGAAGTGGTCGAACTGGTATGTATGTCATCCGGCTTCATGGATAGATTCAGGTTCAATACGGAAAATGCACCGGATGTGTTTTACATTCAGAATTTAAAGAAGAAACCCACAGAAACATTCCGCGAGTATGCTACTCGTTGGATATCAGAGGCTGCTAAGGTCCAACCTACTTTAGAGGAAGAACAAATGAACAAGTTTTTTGTTCGGGCTCAGGATCCGCAATACTATGAAAGACTGATGTTGATCGAGAATCATAAATTTTCTGACATCATCAAGTTGGGAGAAAGGATTGAGGAAGGTATCAAAAGTGGTATGGTTACGAACCTAGAAGCCTTACAAGCTACTAATAAGGCTCTATAGTTTGGTGGTGAGTCCAAGAAAAGCGACGTAGGTGCTGTAATGGTTGCACAGAGAACCAAATCACCTTTCAAATGCCAAGCTTATCCAATGCCTCCACTTACATATCAACCCACTCAAATTACCAAGCACCCTCACCTTCCTACCAAACTACACCGCCTACTTATCAATCACCTCCACTCCTACATACCAACCTGCTTCACCCAAATATTCCCAACCCGCACACATCTACCAAGCCTACAATACCCAGCCATCCCCCTATCAATCACCTCCCCCTCGCCAAAACTTTCCTAGACCCCGCCCAAATTTCAACCGCAGACCTCCCAAACAGTATACCGCCATTGCCAAACCAATTGACCAGCTGTACGAAAGGCTCAAAGATGATGGTTATGTCACCTATATCCCTGCTATAACCCCTAAAAACCCTTCCCAATGGGTCAACCCAAATAAAACCTGTGCATACCATTCTGGCATGAAGGGGCATACCACTAATGAATGCCGCTCCCTGAAGGATAAGATCCAGGCTTTGATTGACAACAAGATCATCGTAGAAAAGGAGCCTGCTTCGAACACAAGGACACAAGGGTGGAGGTGTTCACATAATTGAAATAGAGGATGATTGGGAGCCCAAGGGATCAATCGGTCTGATTGCAGAAGGCGACGATCCAAAGAAACCGACAGTTACCCTTAATCCAATTATAGTCCAGATTCAACCTTCTGAAGACGCCAAGGTGAACATGTCCATACCACTTGAGTTTGAAACACCATCCTCTGCGAACATGCCAACACCAATTAAGGTCGAGTTTGGGTCCCCAAAGGCATATGTACCATTCGAGGTTGTTGTATTACCTTCCAAAGCAAGGGTGCCCATTCCGATAGCAATGTTAACCATGACCCCATTCCACACAAAAGCCATACCATGGGATTACACTGCCGAGGCAAGAAGAAAAAGGAAAACCAAGTTTGGGGAAGTAGTTGCGGCACAGGGTATGACAAGAACCGGTAGGGTTTATACCCCGGAACACTTGGCTGAGTCGAGTAAGCAGACCTCTGGTCGACAAACCATCTCTGAAACTGGGCCCGATGATCTCTGGAGAAAGGTACAAGCGAAGGAATACTCAGTCATTGATCAGGTGAACAAAACACTAGCGTAGATTTCTATCCTAGCTCTGCTACCAAATTCCGACGCACATAAGAATGCACCGTTAAAGGTGCTGAGTGAGGCATATGTACCAAGCAACATCACCAGAAGAGAAATGGCAAACATGGTAGGTCAAGTACTGGAAAGTCACAAAATCACCTTTTATGAAGATGAGCTACCACCAGAAGGGTTGAGCCACAACAAGGCACTGCACATCACCATGCAATGCGAGGATTATTTTATCACCAGGGTCCTGATCGATGGAGGGTCTAGCCTCAATATGTGTCCGTTGGTAACACTCAGGACATTGGGAAAGGGTATGCATGAGATCAAGGACGGGGCCATCAATATCAAGGCTTTCGATGGTTCTCAAAGATCTACCATTGGGGAAATTAGCCTGTGTTTGCAGATGGGGCCTACTTGGTTTGATGTTGACTTTCAAGTAATAGACGTGCTGGCATCTTACAACTTGCTATTGAGGGGCCGTGGATTCATGCCGCTGTGGCTATAGCGTCAACACTACATCAGGCAGTGAAGTTTAAGTGGAAACACAAAGAGGTGATCATTCATGGCGACGGTAGTATTCCTATATACAGTCGCCAGACCATCCCAGCAATCGGAGGCAGAAGGAAGATAGGTGGAGAGATGTATCACCACATCAAGCAAGTCAACACCGTTGATAAGGACAAGTAGTGGGACAACAAAATCGAAAGCATATTGAACTGGTGTGGATATGAGCCTGGCAAGGGACTAGGCAAGAATCTCCATGGGATTGCTAAGATTATCAAGCTGAAGAAACATGGTACCACCTTCGATCTGGGATATGAGTACACTTGGGAGGAATTCAAACATTGGTCGCCACCATGGCACGGTCCTTACTATCTACTAGAGCAGCCGATACCACATTTGTAGCAGACCTTCCAGCCGGCCGATGTTATCTATAGGACGAAAGAAGAGGAAGCACTGGCAGCAGTGAGGAATTTGTTCCTGGGAGATGATGACATGGATTGTTGCGTTATTCTCAAGAAGGAGGGGGAGGAAGGCCCTTCCACACAGGCTGTAAGCCGAGGAGCACGCCTCAACAATTGGACCATCAGAACTACAAGAGCCCGGAAAGCTTCGGGTAGCAAGGCTAAACAAAGCACCATGCATTATCTTTTATTTTCGCTAGTTGACTTTCTTTTTGCATTTTTAAATTTCGAAATAAGGGCTCCAATGATCAAAATAGTTATGAAATTTTATCAAAGCACTTCAGTTTCTTATAAATCTTACTCTCATTACTTTCCCTCATTTAATTTATTTATACAGCATTACTATTAATTATCTTGATGAACCGATGACTGTGACATGTAACAAGACAACTCAACAAACGAACATAGATTTAGAGAAAGATGACATACCGGAAGAGATTATTAAAGAAGTTGAGAATTTTGAAAATAGACCTAAGTCCAACCTGGACGAGACTAAGGTTGTTAACTTGGGAGATGCAGAAAATGTCAAAGAAACTCGTATCAGTGTTCATCTGTCATCATCAGGAAAGGAAGAGTACACATAATTTTTGAAGGGATATGAGGACATATTCGCCTGGTCATATGGTGACATGACTAGCTTGAGTACATCTATTGTGGCACACAAACTACCAACTGATCTGAAATGTCCACCGGTAAAATAGAAGCTTAGAAAGCTTAAGCCCGACATGAGTTTGAAAATCAAAGAAGAAGTCACTAAGCAAGTCAAAGCTAAGGTTCTCAGGGTAGTAGAATATCCGACATGGTTAGCCAATATTGTGCCTGTACCTAAGAAAGATGGAAAGTTCAGAGTCTGTGTCGACTACCAAGATCTCAACCGGGCCAGTCCAAAAGACGAGTTCCCCTTGCCAAACATACATATCCTAATTGACAACTGCACCAAGCATGAGCTATGGTCATTTGTCGATTGTTTTGCTGGGTACCATCAGATATGGATGGATGAAGAAGATGCTGAGAAAACAACTTTCATTATGCCGTGGGGGACGTATTGTTACAAGATGATGCCGTTTGGGTTAAAGAATACTGCCATGATATGATACACAAAAAGATCGGAGTATATGTAGACGATGTCATCATCAATTCAAAGAAAGCCACTGATCACATGGAAGATTTGAGGAAGTTCTTCAACAAACTGAGAAGGTACAACTTGAAGCTGCATCCCGCAAAATGTGCATTTGGAGTTACTCCCGAAAAAATACTTGGGTTTATAGTAAGTCGTCGTGGGATAGAGCTAGATCCATAAAAAGTCAAAGCTATTCAAGAATTTCCACCACCAAAGAACAAGAAAGAGGTTATTAGTTTCTTGGGAAGGCTTAACTACATCAGCCGGTTCATAGTACAATCTACTATCATTTGTGAGCCAATCTTTAAGATGTAGAAGAAGGACACCGCTACCAAATGGACTGATGACTGTCAAAAATCTTTCGACCGAATCAAGGAATACCTATCAACACCACCAGTTTTGGTTCCGCCTGAGCCAGGTAGACCTCTATTGCTCTACTTTGCAGTATTGGATAGAGCGTTCAGTTGTGTTCTGGGGAAACATGTTGATACGGTGAGGAAGGAGCAGGACATCTATTATCTTAGCAAGAAGTTCATCCCATACGAGGCCCGATATTCTCTGTTAGAACGCACCTGTTGCGCTTTGACTTGGGTAGCTTAGAAGCTGAGGCACTATTTTTGTGCCTATACTACATATCTCATATCAAGGATGGATCCATTGAAGCACATCTTTCAGAAGCTCATGCCCACTGGCAAGCTGGCCAAGCGGCTAATCCTGTTGAGTGAATTCGACATTGTCTACGTAACTCAGAAGGCAATCAAAGGACAGGCTTTGGCAGATCATCTGGCCGAGAATCCCATGGACGGATAATATAAACCCCTAAATACATATTTTCCTGACAAAGAGGTATCATGCATAGGATAAGATATCGTAGAATCCTATGATGGTTGGAGAATGTTTTTCGATGGAGCAGCAAATTTCAAAGGAGTTGGCATAGGAGCAGTTCTCGTATCAGAAATCGGTCAGCATTATCCGGTGTCTGACAAACACAGATTCCCGTGAACTAACAACAAGGCTGAGTACGAAGCCTGCATCTTGGGAATCAAGATGGCCATTGACATGAACGTCCAAGAGTTGCTAGTGATCGGAGATTTAGACTTGCTTATACATCAGGTCCGAGAAGAACGGGCAACCAAAAACTCCAAAATACCTCTTTATCTGCATTATGTACAGGAGTTAAGAAAGAGATTCACATGGAATTCCAACATGTTCCCAGAGTCCAGAATGAGTTTGCCGATGCATTGGCTACCCTATCCTCTATGATACAACATCCAGATAAGAACTTCATTGATCCTATCCTGGTAAAGGTCCATAATTAGCCAGCTGACTATACTCGTGTAGAAGAAGAAGCAGATGGAAAATCGTGGTTTCATGATATCAAAGAATACTTGGCAAAAGGAGATACCCAGAGCTCGCAAATCCTACCCAGAAGCGCACACTTCGGAGGTTGTCCAACAACTTCTTTCATAGCGGAGGAATCCTGTATAAGAGGACTCCAGATTTGGGATTACTAAGGTGTGTCGATACAAAGCAAGCATCTAGGCTACTAGAAGAAAACCATGCTGGGACCTGCGGTCCACATATGAATGGTTTTGTCTTAGCCAAGAAGATACTCCGGGCAGGTTATTTTTGGATGAACATGGAAATAGACTGCATCCAGTATGTTCGAAAGTGCCATTATTGTCAGATACATATAGATATGATAAAAATGCCTCCAAATGAGCTTAACGCAATAAGCTCGCCATGGCCGTTTTCCAATTAGGGAATGGATGTTATTGAACCTATCGAACCTGCTGCATCAAACAGGCATAGGTTCATCCTAGTGGCAATTAATTATTTCACCAAGTGGGTCAAAGCAGCATCGTACAAGGCAATGACTAAGAAAGTCGTAGCAGACTTCGTCCACAACCGTATCGTTTATCGGTTAGGAATTTCGGAGTCAATCATTACTGATAATGGTTCCAATCTCAACAGTGACTTGATGAAATCCATGTGTGAAACCTTCATGATCAAGCACAAGAATTATACAACCTACAGAACTCAGATGAACGAAGTCGTAGAAATCGCCAATAAAAATATCAAGAAGATACTAAGGAAAATAGTAGAGAAGCATAAGCAGTGGCACAAAAAGTTATCATTTGCCTTATTGGGATATCTTACCACAGTCCACACATCAACCGGGGAAATCTCCTATATGGTGGTTTATGGTACAGAAGCGGTCATTCCCGCCGAAGTAGAAATTCCTTCCTTGAGGATCATACAGGAAGCAGAACTCGACGATGCAGAGTCATTACAAGTAGTTGGCTCTTATAGATGGGAAGAGAATGAATGCGGTTTGACACAGTTAGCTTTATCAGAACAGAATGTCCAGAGCCTTCAACAAAAGAGCTAAGCAAAGACAGTTTACACCGGGGCAGCTGGTGGGAAAGAAGATTTTTTTGCATCAAGATGAAGCCAAGGGTAAGTTCTCTCCCAATTGTCAAGGTCCGTACATGGTTTACCGGGTTCTAACAAGAGGAGCCCTCATACTTGTAGAAATGGACGGAGAAGTCTGGCCAAAGCCAATCAATTCAGATGTAGTCAAGTGATACTATGTGTAACTTTTATGCTTTCCTCATATGATGTAATTTGAACTATGCCTGACCTGATTCCCTTTAATAGGGGATACGTAGGCAGCCCTATGGGTTCGGTCATAATTCAATAAAATTTTCATTTTCCCCCGCTATTGGAAACTGGGGTAGAATTTTGAGGAGGACCCCCAAAATTCCGAAATTGATTTCAGCCATTTATTGCTAGCAGTCGTCAGAAGCAGTAGCCTGGTAGATTGGAGTAGAATTTTGAGGAGGACCCTCAAAATTCCGTATGAGAGGCGGCAATGTCATGAACCACGTTGCAGTAGTTGGTTCATCTAAAGAAAACTATTATTAATTATGCGTTTACACTATTTTTACTAAATCATGCATGTCTGCTACCAAAATTGCTTTGTTTTGCAACAATACCCCAATGATATGCACAGTACCACCGAAACGAAGCAGAACAGGTCAAGAAAAGTCAGTAGGGGATACGAACTAACCTTTCCCCCTTACAAAACTCACGATTTTTCTTTGGTTGCAGGACCAAGTCGCAAAAATCATCAGATATATTATGCGCTCATATCGTTTAGAAATATAACCCTCAGAACCGTCACCGATCCATAATTGCAATCTGTGCACAATATCCCCAGCAACCACAATATCACAATCAGCTATCAACTAAGAAATTTTATTATTACTCGCCTTTTATCTCTTGCATTGCATAAGGATACTATTATGCCTTCCGAGACTAAGTTCTGTTTCCATCTGCATTTCCTGCATTGCATAAGGCTACTATTCTGCCTTCTGAGGTTAAGCTCTACCTCCATTTGCATTTCCTGCATTGCATAAGGCTACTATTCTACTTCCGAGACTAAGCTCTATCTCCATCTGCATTTTTTACATTGGATAAGGCTACTATTCTGCCTTCCGAGGTTAAGCTCTACCTCTATCTGCATTTCCTGCATTGCATAAGGCTACCATTCTGCCTTCCGAGACTAAGCTCTGTCTCCATCCTGCATGGCTGAAATATCGCCACCTTTATTTAAATCCTGCATGGCTGAAATATCGCCACCTTTATTTAAATCCTGCATCGGCTGAAAGATCGCCACTTTATTTACACCTTGCGTCGGATGAAATATCGCTACTCCATTTACATCTTGCATCGGCGGAAAGATCACCACCTTTTCATCTCATGGGCTAAAAGATCACCAGACTGTCCAAAGGCATCATTGCTCAGAGGCACCATTTGCATAGCCCGAGAATGCCATGCTATAGCCTAAGGACCCCTTTTATCTTTTGCATATCATTATTCAAAGGCATCATAGATCGGAGGCATCATTCTTATAGCTCGAGAACATCATGGCATAGCCTGTGAATCATTATTATACATTTTATGGCCTAGGACGTCATGGTCTGAGGACGTCATCCTAACCGTCAAAAGATAGCCTTCATGGTCCAACGGAACTTGCATCACGTTTAAATTTATGCACAATATATGCTTGTATTGCATATTTGTAGGTAAATGGTCTAGCAACGGCCGTCTCAACAGGAGCGATCCCGCTCCAGTTCTCGCAGCCCTATTGGGCTTTAACCATCCTTCCTAACCTGAATATCGCATCCGTTCTTGAAAAATCTCTATCGGCATATTCCGCCGACAGGATCCTAAACTACATGTGGCCTTATTCCTATAAGACCATGGGATATGTAGGCAGCTCAGGAACCAGAGCACGGTCAAATTGGCCATCATATCTTTACCCGATAACTCTTTCATCCTTACCGGGTAAAGAGGGGCAGTTGTTGATACCCAATTTTTTCCTGTATATTTTCATATATGAAAAATACTTTCAAAATAACATATATATGTATATATAAGTATGCCCAAGTGTTTTAGTATTTTTCCCAATTTGTTTAAAAAAATTAATCAATTTATTGTCCATTTTAGCCGTACAAAAACCAATAATTATTCCCAAAAAATTTTTTTGGTGAATAATTTATTTTATTCCTATATTTATACCAAAATATAGCGAAGGTAAGTTTTATACATTTTTTCAAATTCATTTGATATTTTAAAAACTAAATCATATATAATTGCAATTCTAGCCTATATTAAGATTTAACAGCATTTTATAATTATGAAATTGGTTCCAGTATTTTATTTTAATATTTATATATTATTAATTGACTCATTACCTTTAATTTATTTTTAGAAGTCTTTTTACTATTTTTATAAATTAAAAGGAAAAAAATGGCTATTTAAAATATGACCCTATTTTATTTCAATCATAGCCCAAATTGATCCCCCTAATTGACCCAATTTTGAATCCCAAACGAACCGGCCCAATTTCTATTTAACCCGACCCCTGACCCATTTATCCAACCCTCCCGGCTCCCCTTTTAATCCAGGTCGTTGATCATTTTGATCAACGCCCATGATTTCCCCTTTCCTTTTTTAATCCGCCCATACCCCTAACCCTACCTCATTTTCTTTCTATCAGCCACCTCTGGATACCCTCCCTCTCTCAAACTCTCTCGAAGGTTCTTGAAACCCTAATCGTCTTCTACCATTTTCAACCTCAATCTCACTGGAATCCATGGCCTCTCAGGCCATGGATGGTTTAAATTCATCTCCCTCTGCTCTCAAACACTTAGCGTTCGAAGGTTCAAGGTCTGACCTCGAAGGCGTCCGTTAAGATCTCTACAGATCCAAGGTTTTATGGCCCTTGCCGGCTTTGCTCCGGCATGTCCAAGCATTTCGAGCCTGGTTCTGACTTATCCAACTCAAGATCGGACCTTTTTCAAGCCTTTCTCATTCTAGGGTTCCTCTGTAACCCTAGCCATTCGATGTTTTCTCTAATTTTTTTTCTTAGATTGGTTCTATATCTGTGCTCTACTTGAGTTTTTAAGCATTTTCCACAATTTTTCTTTCAAAAAATTACTTCTTTCTTATTTAGGGGTTTTGAAAAGTTTAAAATGTTTCTCCGACTTTTCTTTTTCCTTCTCTGTGTGTATTTGTTTCCACTGTGTTCATATGTTTATGTCTATTTACCACGCATATGCTTCTACTGCTTTCTTATGCTTTCTTACTACTATACATGTTCTTCTGTGCTTTTTATATTTCATCTTCCTACTGTGTTTGTATACCATGCACTCACATGTTTATCTTGCTATGTTTCCCTATGTGTTCTTTGCTATTCTTTTACGATATCCTTGCATTCCTCTACTGTATTTTCTACTAAGTTTTCTTAGTTCTTGTTGCGACCAAAATACTCACGCAAGTGTACGCGATCGATAAGTAATATAGTAGTAAGTAAAGTATCGTTCCCACGAGGAATTGTGATCAACTTCTCGACTGATGTAGACTCAAACAATTATCAATTCAAGCTAAATTATCACAATATATATAGAGAACCAATTTACAAATTACTTAATAATTAAACAATAATTCAACACAAAATTACTACAACAACTACACAATATTTTGATAACAATTTGGATAAGGATATTCCAGGGTCATGGACTTGCTAGAGATTATGCTACTGTCTTAGCTTAAGATTGATTTATTGAATTATCCGGGTTATTGATTATAGGGTTAATAATACACATAAGAATCTGTCGAGTTCTTATGCACATATTCAAGTTAA
>MU782322.1:0-10381 GCA_026770625.1 Nicotiana glauca | reverse complement strand
CCTTAAAATCTGATTATCCTTTCAATAATGGAGGTTTACTTTATGTAAGTTGAGTGGATCCCCTCAGATTTCCCATTTTACCCCTCAATAATTCACTTCCCGGACAGAATCGCGCGAACTATCGCGTGAACTTTATACTTAGCACATTTCTTCGCGCCCTTTAGTGTCTCAGCTTCTTAAGTGCGTGAACTATGAACTTTACGCGTTTCTTCGCGCGTTTGGGACTGCATTTCTTCCATTTTCTTGTCTCGTCTTTGCACAGACTCAACTCCGAGGGGTTGTTTTTTATCATAAATCATTTCAATCACCTTTTTCACGCATCATATAAGCTCTTCTTCCTGCAATGCATATATCATGAATTTTGTACAATTCATAATCATTTAAGCTCAACCATTTGTAAAATGCAGTAATTAAAGTGTTGTTACAACGACTAAAACACGAGTATTTAGCCTATGATCAACACCCCACACTTAAGCCATTGCTCGTCCTCGAACAATTAACGTACACATCACATAAGGACGATCTTTTTATCAAATAATTTCTTGTAACAACACATGCTGACACTTAAGTACCAATCATAGTAGTTCAACATCAAGGCATGACTCACAAGTGCCACGCACTTTCATAACTTGCTCACTTACTCTAACACAAAGGTCAAAACTTTTCTTTGTTTTTACAAATCATGTGCCCTCCCACAAATAATATAGACTAGTTCCTCTGAAAATAATAATCAAGAATATTCAGGAACTCAAAATAGGAAGACTTAACTCACTCTCAGAATTGAAATTCATGTGCAACAGCTGACATACCATATGCTTGCCCCTAATGTAATACTCTACTAATTGAGCTTATTCAGTCAAGGATCAAGTAGGACTTTAATTGGTTGTAATGTAGGCTAGGAAAAAGAGTGTGAAAAATATAGAATGTAGTAACTACACCTCTTTGAACACTTCCATACATACAACATATTTCATATTTTCAGCATCACTCCTATGTTAAACCATCTCCAACCTTTTTGAGATTTTTACATACTAACAACAAATCCCATTCTCCTTAAGCACCTTAAGTTAGGGAATGTTACTACTGAAAATTCATCCCTTATATATATATATACATATATATGAATTATTTTTCACTCTTTTCTGTATTTTTTTTTTCAAATAAACAAGTGTTAAACCAACAAATTTCTGCTCAACTTCTTCAACATCAAAACAACATTAAGTGCTCATGAGAGATAGAGGTGCAAACAACAGATATATTACAGAAATTGGTAAGGTTTATACATGGGTGCCAAAGAAATAGGATTAACGGCTCAAAAGGTTTGACTAAGATATATACAATTAGGTGGAAATAATTATCAAACGGGTTCAACAAAGAAATTCCTATATCATCTCCTAAACTGAATAATGCAACTATTTCGCTTTGCAAAACACTTGGGGGCAAGTTCTAGACATCAACTATTATACACAGAATATTAAGCAATCCTTACTCACACATTGGCGCACAATTTACTCAAGCTTGGATCTTTCTCGACTCTCTAGTCAAAGCAGTTAAGCATAGTCATAATTATACAATTTAAGGCACTTATTTTAGAATCAAGAACTGAGGTTGAACATCACAAATAAGGCATATATTACTTCTACATCATGTGCATTTGAAGAGATTAACTCTGTAAATTAGGAACTTTTTATTCATGCGAAATAAAAATTAGACTACACCCAGCTCAAATACACCCTTAGAAAAGAACCGCGGCACAAAGAAAAACCAAGGGGAAGTTAACAAACGCCTCCTACTCAAGCCAGTTAATTGATACAACTATATATAACAACCAATGAAGAAATCCCCACCCCACACTTAAAATGCAGACATGTCCCCATGGCTGAAAATTTAAAAGAACAATGAGGTAAAGAGATTTCCCTGAAAATTCATTCTTGGTCGAAAACGGTGTCGGGATTTACGTTGCACGCATGCCCCAAAGATCGCAGCCAACCCATGAACTTCTTTTCCAACTTTACTTGTCAGTCAGCTATCGCTTCCACCCAGGTGCCCAATTCAGTCACAGAGTTGCGTAGATTCGCCACCTCTTGCTCCAATGTAGTGTGCCGGGACACTCTGGCAGTTCCTGAAGAGGACGCTGCACGGGACAGTGCTACAGCTGGTACACTGGGCGCCTTGGCCTGCTCTGCACTTTCCACATCCATGGGCTCATCCTCCGATGTATCATAACCACTTTCATCCTCTCCACCTGCACCTGGTGCTGGGGCAGGTTGGATCTTGAGAGATTTCTTTACCAGCCCGTCCACAATAATATTTTCAGGTACCTGCACTTGCCTGCAAAGCTGAGTCACCAAAGATAGGAAAAAGAACCCATACAGGCATTGGGGGCACATGGTGAACATCTCTTCGTGGATCACCTTAGCCATGTCGAAAGGAAGGCCCTTGAGGAAACACCAAATCAATGCCGCTCGAGGTCCATTCACCTCCGTGGTATTTTTGGAAGGAAGGAGTTGACTGTTAATCACATACAGCCAATTCTTCGCCTCCTGAGTTAAAACAGAGGAGTGGAACTTCTCTCCATAGTCCAGCCACTCTACATTTTTTCCTGGGGCGCATATTTCATCAAAGAAATGGTTCCACTTGGCATCGGTTGGCGCTTGCCCATACTCATAAAAGTCTGTACCTTGAGGCAGAGGGTCAGGCAATTGATAGGTTATGTGTATTGCCTCGATGGAAGCATCCACCACCTTGCGGCGCACCATGACCACATAGTTGACATGTTCTGGAAAATTCGCATAGAATTCACGAACAACCATTGCATTAGCCTCCCCTAGCTCGTCAATGAAAATTTGCAAACCCCGCTCCCTCAACTCATTGTACATGTGGGGGCATCGTTCCTGGACTTTTTTTATGTCAATGCCCCTCTCTGGAACTGGCTTCTTTGCAGCCTTTGATGTGAAACGGCCCTGAGCCTCAGCTGAAACAAATCTATTGTTGTCATAGGGACGTGCAGAAGCTGCCCTTTGGCGCCTTGACGATGGACCTGTTGCCAGGCGCTTTTTCGGTGCCATAATACCTGCAAAACATGAACGCATTAGCTCAGCCCAACACAGGTAGTGTGACTTAATGCGGTTACTCAGACTTCACACGCAAAATTAGTCACAACTACATAATCATGCTCATTGAGGCCTTTCCACAAACACCTTGTGGGAATTAGACTCTCACAACTTTTTCTAAGTGTCTTGCTTAAGGACTACCCACAAAAATGCAGCTATAACCCAATTCAAGTACTAACCATCCCACACGTAAAACAATTGAACCCCACACCTATTTCACAAAGTTTGAAAATCTCTACACAAAATACATCTATACTAACTAATTGCATAAGAGATAATACCATCAAAAAACTAAAAATATATAGTGAACAAAATAGTAATTGTAAATCCTAGCAGCCACGCCAAAAATAGAATGAGAAAAGAAAGAAAAGAATCAACCAAATCAAAAAAAAAATTTAAAAATTAGGGTTCTTACCTTGTGAAGAAGAAGGTGGAATGTGTTAGGGATATGGGAGAAGTAGGTGTGATTTGTGGTGGTTGGGGGAGGGTGAAGTAGTGTTGTAAATGATGGGGAGGAGGGTTTTGGGATTGTTTGGGAATGAGGGGGAGTTTGGGTGTAGGGGGATATTTGGGAACATATGGGGAACTACAAAAGATAGAGAATGAAATTTAACAAAGAAAAAGTGAGAAAAACAACTTAAAACGCAAGACTTCGGTCGGGATCGCGCGAACTTTATACTTCGCGCATTTCTTCGCGCGGTCCAGGCAGAATGTTTTGCCAAACGCACGAACTTTGTACTTCGCACGTTTGTTCGCGCGATCCAGGCAGAATGTTTTGCCAAACGCGCGAACTTTCGTGCGAACTTTATAATTCGCGCGCCTGGGCAATTATGTTTTTGCATTTTTTCACCTGTTTTACTCCTGGTTGATAGTTCTTTCGCCCGCCATTTGTTGCCTGCATTTGTTAGTTCTTCCTAAAACACAAAATTGACACTACAACTGTCATTGAGTTGCCTCCCAACCAGCGCCTTATTTAACGTTGTGGCACGACTCAACATGTTTTCAAACATCCTTCAAATCCACCGAGGTCTTGTGACGTGCAAAGTCACCACCCCAGTAATGTTTTATCCGCTGACCGTTTACCAAGAAAGTGTCCGTGGAACTCATGTCTTTCAATTCTATGGCTCCATGAGGCTTCACCCTTACCACAACAAAAGGGCCCGACCAATGAGATTTAAGCTTTCCAGGAAAAAGCTTCAATCTTGAATTGAACAACAAAACTTCTTGCCCTGGCTCGAACTTTCGAAATTGAATGTGCTTGTCATGCCACCTCTTTGTTTTCTCTTTATACAATTTGGCATTCTCATATGCGTGTAATCGAAACTCCTCGAGCTTATTTAATTGCAGCAACCTCTTCTCTCCAGCCAAGTCCCCATTCATATTCAACTTCTTTATTTCCCAATAAGCCTTGTGCTCAAGCTCGACGGGCAAGTGACATGCCTTCCCATACACTAATCTATACGGAGAAGCACCTATGGGAGTTTTGTATGTTGTTCGGTACGTCCACAATGAATCATCCAACTTCCCGGCCCAATCTTTTCTATTTGCACTCACTGTTTTCTCAAGGATTTGCTTGACCTCTCGGTTTGAAACCTCCACTTGACCACTCGTTTGTGGGTGATAGGCAGTGGAGACCTTATGCTTGACCCCATATTTGGACAGAACTTTTTTTAGCAATTTGTTACAAAAGTCTGTTCCTCCATCACTTATCAACACCCTTGGAGTTCCAAAGCGTGTGAAAATATGCTTCTTTACAAAACTTACCACTACTTTTACATCATTAGTAGGAAGAGCAATGGCCTCAACCCACTTAGACACATAATCAACTGCAACCAAAATGTATCATTGACCATTAGAATATAGAAATGGACCCATGAAATCAATTCCCCACGTATCAAACAGCTCTACTGCCAAAATATTTTGCAACGGCATCTCGTTCCTCTTTTTGATTGTACCTGTTCTTTGACACCTCTCACAATTTTTGAGAAAAATATGTGCATCTTTAAATAATTTTGGCTAGTAAAAACCTGATTGTAAAACCTTTTGTGCTGTTCTGTCTCCACCATGATGACCTCCATAAAGAGAAGCATGACAGTCATGCAATATTGCATTCATCTCCTTTTCAGTGATACACCTTCTTACTAATTGATCTGCGCATTGCTTGTATAGAAAAGGCTCGTCCCACATGTAAAATCTCACGTCATGTAGAAATATCCTTCTTTGATCAGCCATGAATTCTGGTGGAGTCACCCCACTTGGGATAAAATTTACAAAATCAGCATACCATGGGGCTTCATCCGACATGATGGCTAATATCTGTTCATCAGGAAATGTTTCTTTGATTGATTCCCCTACAGTTACATGTCTTCGGTTTTCCAACCTGGACAAATGATCTGCAACTTGATTCTCCGTCCCTTTTCGATCTCGAATCTCTAAATCAAACTCCTGCAAAAGAAGAACCCATCGAATTAATCTTGGCTTGGCGTCTTTCTTTGCAAATAAATACCTGATAGCTGGGTGATCTGTGTAGACTATGACTTTGGTTCCCACTAGATAGGACCTGAATTTATCGAATGCCCATACTACTGCAAGCAACTCTTTTTCAGTAATAGTGTAATTCATTTATGCTGGATTAAGAGTTCTGCTCGCATAATGAATGGAGTGAAAGATTTTCTCCTTCCGCTGCCCCAAAACAGCTCCAATGGCTATATCTCTCGCGTCACACATCAACTCAAATGGGAGTTCCCAATCCGGAGCAATTATAATTGGTGCAGTAATTAATCTTCTTTTCAGCTCATCAAATGCTTTCAGACAAGCATCATCAAACTTTAAGGATGTATCTTTCTCAAGAAGCCTGCACAAAGGAGATGAAATTTTTGAAAAATCTTTAATGAAATGACGATAAAAACCTGCATGGCCCAAGAAAATGCGAATGCCTCTAAATGATGTTGGTGGAGGTAATTTTTCAATTGTTTCCACCTTTGCTTTATCCACCTGCAATCCATTCTTGGACACTTTGTGCCCTAAGACGATACCTTCGCTTACCATGAAATGGCATTTTCCCCAATTCAGTACCAAATTTGTTTCTTCACACCTAGCAAGTACCTTGTTAAGATTCATTAAACATTCATCAAAAGAACATCCAAATATAGAAAAATCATCCATAAATACTTCTACAAATCTTTCAACCATATCAGTAAAAATAGCCATCATACACCTTTGAAAAGTCGCAGGTGCATTACATAGACCAAATGACATTACCAAATGACATTCTTTTAAATGCATATGTCCCATAGGGACATGTAAAAGTGGTCTTTTCTTGGTCCTCTGGGTCTATAGTAATCGGATTATACCCCGAGTAACCATCCAGGAAGCAGTAGTACTCCTGGCCAGACAATCTATCAAGGATTTGGTCAATGAAGGGGAGGGGAAAGTGGTCCTTCCGGGTGGCATCATTCAATTTTCTATAGTCAATGGAAATTCTCCACCCGGTGACAGTTCTTATGGGAATTAGATCATTGTTTTCATTTTTCACTACAGTCATTCCCCCTTTCTTTGGAACACATTGGACTAGACTTACCCATTTGCTGTCAGATATTGGAAATACAATACCTGCATCAAGCCATTTAATCACTTCTTTTCTTACCACCTCTTTCATGTTGGGATTTAGGTGGCGTTGTTGTTCTATGCTCGGCTTGTGTCCCTCCTCCATGAGAATTTTATGCATGCAAAAAGCTGGGCTAATACCTTTTACGTCAGACATTGTCCACCCAATTGCTCTTTTGTGCTCACGTAGTTCTCTCAACAGCTTTTCTTCCTGCAATTTAGATAAATCAGAGGAAATAATAACAGGTAATGTACCAGAACTACCCAAATAAGCATAAAGAAGGTGAGAAGGTAAAGGCTTTAGTTCCAATTTTGGAGCTTCTTCAATTGATAGCTTTGGCGGAGGGCCATTTGGCCTGTTCAAAGGTTCAAAGGGAATTAATCCTTTCAGATATTCACATGATGCATTCAAAATATGTTTCATCTCTTCAACCTCATCATTGATCTCCAAACTATCAAACAACACAATTGCCTTCTCTAAAGAATCCTTCAAGTACACGCTTGGGGCCATGAGTTTCTCATCAATCTCCATGACAGAGATCATAGATAATTCTTCATAATGGCGAGGAAGTTGAATAGCTTTATATACATTAAACAGAGCTTCCTCGTTGTCAACTCTCATGATCATTTTTCCTTCTCTTACTTTAATTATAGCATCACCTGTGGCCAAGAGAGGTCTTCCTAATATAATAGGAACTTTTTCATTGGCTTCAAAATCCAAGATAATAAAATCAGCTGGGAAAATAAATTTCCCAATTTTCAGCAGCACATCTTCAATCACTCCTTCCGGGTAGGCTATGGACCTATCTGCAAGTTGCAACAACACAATGGTGGGTTTTGGATCTCCCAAACCCAATTGCTTGCACAGAGACAATGGAATCAAATTTATACTTGTTCCCAAATCACAAAGTGCATGGCCCACATCAACATTGCCAATTCTCATCGGTATAGTAAAACTGCCTGTGTCCTTAAGCTTTTGAGGAAGCTTATTTTGAACCCTTGAAGTGCACTCCTCAGTAAGTGCAACTGTTTCAAATTCCGTCAATATCCTCTTGTTAGCCACAATATCTTTCAAGTATTTGGAATACTTTGGAATGTCCCGAATTGCATATACCAACGGAATATTCAATTGAATTTGATTCAACATAGTGAGAAATTTGTTGAACATGCGATCTTCATTCTTTTTCTACAACCTTTGTGGAAAAGGTGGTGGTAGTTTTGGAATGTTCATAGGAGCTGAAATTGTATCATCTTTCTTTTCCTCTTGTGTTGCTTTGGGAATTAATTCACCTTCAGGTATTTGCTTCTTCGTTTTCTTTGATGGAACTTATTCTAACTCCTTTCCTGTTCTAAGTGTAATTGCACTCACTTGAGGATTTTTTTCTGTATCACCTGGAAGAGCACCTGCAAGTCTAGTATTTTGATTTGCAGCCAGCTGTCCCATTTGCCTTTCAAGATTCCTAAAGTCCGTTCTGAGTTGTTGATTGTCTTGCAACAATTTCTTCAACAAATCATTTGTACTTTCTTCTGCTTGCTGCGGCGGCCTTTTAGTTTGATTAAAATTTCCTTGGGTTCTAAATTTATTCTGATTTTGTTGATTCCCACCCCAAGAGAAATTAGGATGATTCCTCCAATTTGGGTTGTAAGTGTTCCCATATTGGGTTTGTTGGTTCATCGAACCTCTGCTTTGTTGCCCCACATAATAAATAGATTCAGGATTCACAGGGCACATGTCACTCATGTGACTGTCACCACAAATTTCATAACAAGCTGACATTTGTTGAACCTGCTGCATTTGTTGTGTCGGTCCCATTGTCATTCTGGTCATTTGATTTGCCAATTTTGCTATATCTGCTCTCATGGCGGAAATGTCATCAAGTTCAAGTACCCCTGCTTTCTGTTTCATAGTTCTTCTTGGTTCTCCTTCACCTTCCCAATTATGATCATTAGCAGTAAAGTTATTCAGCAGAAGTTGTATTTCACTGTATGGTTTCGCCATGCAACTACCTCCACAAGCTGAATCAAGATTCATCTTGGAAGTCTCGTCTAATCCATCAACAAAATTATGGCCCAATACTTCATCAGTTTGACAATGATGAGGACAATCTCGAAGTAGTTTCTTGTATCTTTCCCAAGCTTGGCGAAGAGTTTCACCATCCCGTTGTTGAAACCCAAGAATCTGACTCCGCAAAAACTTTGTCTTTTTGGTGGGGAAAAACTTGATTAGGAATTTCTTTGCCAAATCATCCCAATTATGAATTGAATTAGCGGGCTACTTTTGCAACCATTCTCTAGACTCCCCCAACAATGAAAAAGGAAATAAAGTCGGCCTCACATAATCCTTGGAAACATTTGGATAGTTGTAGGTATCCGTTATTTCCAAAAAATTTTGAATGTGCCTTTGTGGGTCTTCATGAGATAGACCAACATATTGCACAGTGGATTGTATCAGCTGCACCATGTACTGTTTAAACTCAAAGTGTCCGATGATTTCAGGCTTCACAATAGCCTGAGTCATATTAGCAAGATTTGGCCTTGCTGCTTCTATCACCGGATGTTCTTGATTACCTGCCATCACTGTTGGCTGTGGTTGAACTTGAATGTCCAACTCTCTTTTCGTTCTGTATCTAGCTTCCAACTCCTTCCTCGTTCTATGAATTGTTCTTTCAATTTCAGGATCAAAAGGAAAGAGGTTGTTTGTGCTTTTACTCCTCCGCATTCAAGAGAAGAGCCTGCAAAACACAAACAGAGTAAATTGAAAATTTTAGGTTTATATAAACAGCTAATAAAATCTTAAAGAAGTCAAGTAGCTAATTTCAAATCCCCGGCAACGGCGCCAAAAACTTGTTGCGACCAAAACACTCACGCAAGTGTACGCGATCGACAAGTAATATAGTAGTAAGTAAAGTATCGTTCCCACGAGGAATTGTGATCAACTTCTCGACTGAAGTAGACTCAAACAATTATCAATTCAAGCTAAATTATCACAATATATATATATAACCAATTTACAAATTACTTAATAATTAAACAATAATTCAACACAAAATTACTACAACAATTACACAATATTTTGATAACAATTTGGATAAGGATATTCCAGGGTCATGGACTTGCTAGAGATTATGCTACTGTCTTAGCTTAAGATTGATTTATTGAATTATCTGGGTTATTGATTATAGGGTTAATAATACTCATAAGAATCTGTCGAGTTCTTATGCACCTATTCAAGTTAACTTAATACCTATATGTTTATGGTATTAATATTAACAAGAATGCATTTACAGCTCCTATTTTTCAACCAAACAAGGCAATTAAGTATATGTCTATTTTAATTGCAAATCTTTCACCCGATGCCCAGGATTTGGATCTTGTTCTATTTGATTCTATATGCAACCAAGAATTTCCTTTGTCAAGTTTAACTCAAGATTCGTAAATAATATTTCACTGTTAGATACGCAGTAAAATAATTAAAAGCAGAATCAAATAAACACCCCATAACGATAAATTCAATATCTTCAATCTAAGCTTCAAACAATAAGATCATCTAACATCCATGACCCAAGAATACTTGGGTTTTTAGCTATTCATATTTATACAAAAATCAATAATAAAAGTCTTAAACACAATATAAACAAAGAACTAGAAGAAAGTTTAGAAGA
>MU782320.1:106277-168256 GCA_026770625.1 Nicotiana glauca | reverse complement strand
GCTCTGATACCAACTTGTCACGACCCAATCTCCATACCCGGTCGTGATGGCGCCTCTCGTGAAGACAAGGCCAGCTAACTAACCAAATTCGTTTCTTTAACACTTACTAAACATAAATAGATTGGAAAATGCAACTTAAAGAACATTAATTATCAACATTATAGCCTAACTCAGCCCGATCGGGTGTCACAAGTCACGAGCATTTAGGAGGATCTTTATTACAATTTAAAAATCTATAATACACAGAGTAAAATCTGGAAATCAAGGAGAAGAAAAAAAAACTCGGTGCCGCGAATGCCGGCAGTCACCTTGCTTAGCTACGATAGCAATACCTTCAATCCACTGTGAACCCGCTACCGGATGAAAAATACCTGCAACTGCATGCGAGGTGCAGGGAGTAAAGTGAGTACTTCCAACTCAGTGGTAATAAGAGAGAATAATAGCAGAGCGATAAGAAAACACGTATGAGCACTCCAAAATGCAATAACAGACAGTACAACCCTTTGAGAAAAATAGTAAAAACCGTAACACCGAGAAAATCCTTTAGAAAACCTCAAGCTCAGTTAAAAAATCTCTTTTGAAAATATGCCTTTTTAACAGTTGTGAAAATGATTTCAACAAGTAGGAAATAATCAGATATCTGCCCCTCGGGCTCAGTATCAACCTCTCAGTACAGTATCAGCCCCGCGGGCTCACTCCCAACTCACAAGGTACAACATTAGCCTCTCGGGCTCAGCACTCCTTAACATGTAACACCTGGGTATTTAGTCAACAAGGCAAGTAATAGCATGTATGCTAATGATATGTGAGTGCTAAAAATCATGCCACGTAGTACAAACAGGAATAAATGCATGAATGCAATGCAATGCACATGACCACTGAGGCGCGCAACCCGATCCATTTGGGTACCCTGCGCTCACTGGGGTATGTACAGACTCCGGAGGGGCTCCTACAGCCCAAGCGCTATAATATTGCAGCGTGCAGTACGATCCACATAATATATCACTGCGGCGTGCAGTCCAATCCACATAATATATCACTGCGGCTTGCAGTCCGATCCATATAATATATCACTGCGGCGTGTAGTCCAATCCATATAATATATCACTGCGGCGTGCAGTCCGATCCACATAATATATTACTGCAGCGTTCAGTCCGATCCATATAATATATCACTGTGGCGTGCAGTCCGATCCATATAATATACTACTGCGGCGTGCAGTCCGATCCATGCATGTATATGTATATAATGCTACGGCGTGCAGCCCGATCCATATCTCAGTCCAGAAATGCACACATAACACTGCTGCGGTGTGCAACCCGATCCATGCTTAGTCCAGCAATGCACATGAGCCCCTTGGGCAATAGTAAATTAGCAGTTCTCAGCTCAAAACGTCAGAAAAATATCATTTAAGTTTTCAAATCTTAGAAAAGATGGTTGTGTTTGCAAAACAGTATTTAGAACCTTGGACTGAGATCAAATAATATGCAACGTAATGCAAAAACAGTGATATCAATCCCTGAAGGATTCAAATAATCGGCACGAAGCCCAAAACATGGCGATCAACCCAAATCATGATAGCATCAAGTAGTTTTCAGTCAATCACGCAGTAAAATCAACAACCGGGACGGACCAAGTCACAATCCCCAATGGTGCTCTACCCCACACTCATACCTGGCGTGCAAGTCACCACAATACAGCACTATGATATGCAAAATCCGGGGTTTCAAACTCTCAGGATATCATTCACAAGTATTACTCACCTCGAACCGGTAAAATTCCTCGCTCGCGACGCCTTTGCCCCTCAAATTGGCCTCCACGCGCGTCAAATCTAACCAAAATTAGAGCGAATACATTACAATATTCTAAGGGAACCATACCCAATCGAAAACAATCGAAATATATCAAAAATCTCGAAACTAGTAAAACTCGAGCCCCGGGCCCACTTCTAAAAAAATTACAAAACTTACATTACCGGATTCCTCGTCTCGCCACGAGTCTACCCATACCAAGAACTCCCAAATCCGAGCTCAAATGACCTATCAAATTCCAATTTGAAATTTGTCAAAAACTCAAGACCTAGTTCATAATTTTAGGCTCAATTTCCATGAATTTCTACACCAATTTCACAACATAATCATGTTTTAAGACCAAGATTCTTACCTCACGTCGATTCCTCTTGAATCCCTCTGAAATTCCCATCCAAAAGCTCCCAAGGACGTTCAAATATGGTATCTCTATTTCAGTTACTGTATTCCTTATTATCCCGTATTAAATTCTCACTGTAGATTCTTGATTGTACTGCTTATCTTATTCTCTCATTTCTATATTTACTTAATCTTAGTAGCGCCCTAACCTTTCCTCGTCACTACTGGATCGAGGTTAGGCTTGACACTTACTGAGTACTATTGTGGTGTACTCATGCCCTTTCTGCGCATGTTTTTCATGTGTAGATCCCGGTACTTCGACGCAGACTTACCATCCTTGAGGTGAGGCGACTGTTCGGAGACTTTGAGGTATCTATCGCGTCCGTAGACCGAGGAGTCTCTCTTCATTCTCTTTTACAGTTATAGCTCTTCTGTATTTATTCTGTTTTTAGACTATTCTGGAGTCAGAGCACTATGTATTGATCCTTAGCTTGTGATTCATGGGCTTTTAGATTTTGGGAAAATTATATTTGTTTTGAGAATTTATATTGTGTATGCCGAGCGGCTCTTTTAAAAGATGTTATATCACTCTATTTCTCGTTTAAATTGTTCTTATTTCGTACTTTGGTTTATCTTCCGCAATTTAGGCCTACCTAGTCATAGAGATAAGGTGTCGTCACGATGGTTCATGGAGGGTGAACCGGGGTCGTCACACAAGGCTTTCCATCTTTTTTTCTTCAACATTAGCATAGTATGGCGGCTGATTATAGATCCTCACTGGAATGGGATGAATGTAATTCTTATCTGGATGTTGTATCATAGACGACAAGCTGGACAATGCATCGGCAAACTCATTATCAATTCGGGGAACATGTTAGAATTCTATCTTCGTGAACCTCTTTCTCAATTCCCGCACATGATGCAGATATGGAAATATCTTGGAATTCTTGGTGGCCCATTCTCCTTGTAGTTCGTGCACAAACAAATCTAAATCACTGATCACCAGCAGCTCTTGAATTTTCATATCGACTACCATGTTTAGTCCTAGTATGTCAGCTTCATACTCTGCCATGTTGTTAGTGCAGGAAAATCTGAGTTTTGTAGATACTGAATAATGCTGACCCACTTTTGATACCAAAACTACTCCAATGGCCACTCTTATAAAATTTGCGTCTCCATAAAAGATAATCCTCCAATAGTCTTATGCTTCGGTAATATCTTCCCCTACAAATGACATTTCTTCATCCGGAAAATATGTCTTCAACGATTCGTATGCTCTTCCCACCGGATTTTCAGTGAGGTGATCTGCCAATATTGCCCTTTGACCGTCTTTTGTGTCACATAGATGATATCGAACTCAATCAACTGTATCTGTCACTTAGCCAGCTTCCCTATCAACACGAGTTTCTAAAATATGTATTTTAGAGGGCCCGTCTTGAATATGAGGTATGTAGTGTAGGAACAAAATTAATGCCTCAATTTTTATGTCTTCTAGGTCAAAGCACAGGAAGTGTGTTCAAACAGAGAATATCGTGCCTTAATTTCTAGGCCGTCCATGTCATGGAAGATAGTTGTCATGACTCTCATGTAAGTGGCCCCAGCATTCTTCAGACCAAATGGCATCATCTTGTAACAGTACATACCCTACGTTGTGATGAAAGTTGTCTTCTCTGCATCTTCTTCATCCATCCAAATCTGGTGATAACCCGCGAAGAAATCTACAAAGAATTGGAGTTCATGCTTGGCGCAGTTTTCAATCACGATGTGTATATTTTGCAGTGGGAAGTCATCCTAGGGACTTGCTCGGTTTAAATCTCGATAGTCTACACATACTCGGACCTTCACATCCTTCTTCAGAACTGACACAATGTTAGCTAAGCAGGTTGGGTACCCAACTACCCTGAGAACTTTGGCTTTGATCTGCTTGGTAACTTCCTCCTTGATTTTCAGGCTCATGTATGGTTTGAACTTTTGGAGTTTCTGCTTGACTGGAAGACACATGGGATTAGTAGGCAACTTGTGAACCACTATAGATATGATCAGACCGATCATATAATCATATGACCATGCAAAAATATCCTCATACTCTTTTAAGAAGCAAATGTACACTTCCTTCTTGATTGGTGACAAGTGAATGGGATGAGGTGTTTGATATGTAGGTGGAGGGTTTTGATAGACAAGTGGAGATTTCGGACCCTGGGCAACCATTACTGCTCCAACATCTCTCTTTTTTGATATGCCACTTGATTGTAGTGTCTTATTCGTGGCTTGCAGTGCCTCGAAGTTCATTACCATCCCACTCTTAATTCCTTCTTCGATTCTTTCCCCAAGTTTGATGATGTCAGAGAATTTATGATTTTTGATAACCATCAACCTTTCATAATAATGTGGATCTTGCGCTCTGATGAAGAATTTGTTCATTTGTTCTTCTTCCAAAGATGGCCTGACCTTGTCTGCTTCCGATATCCAACGAGTAGCGTACTCACGAAAAGTCTCAGTAGGTTTCTTCTTAAGATTCTGGATGTAAAAAACATCTGGTGCGTTCTCTATGTTGAACCTGAATCGGTCAGTGAAATCCGACACCATACTTACCCAATTGGGCCATTTCTTAGGATTTTGGTTGATATACCAAGACAAAGCATCCCTAGTAAGACTCCTCATAAATAGCTTCATTCAGATCTTTTCATCTTTCTCGAACCTACCTTTTCACAATAGGTCCTTAGATGAACCATGAGATCACATGTGCCATCGAACATCTCGAACTTGGGAGGTTTGTACCCCTCAGACAATTCCATATATGGATGTATGCACAACTCTTCGTAGTTTAAACCTTCTATTCCTCTATCGCCTTTAACACCCTAAACTCAGCTTGTTAACTTCTTGATTTCTTCATCCATATTTTTAATGAGCAGGTCCTTCTCGGAGGATTTTTGTGTATAGGACAGCGGTACAGTTTCCAAATATATAAGGCTGCTTCGATGGGTGCCAGGGACTTAGGTGTAATGATGGTCATTGGTGGAATTTTAGGGATCAGGAATAGGTTGTGGTATATTTTGGGGAGTGTGGTAAGTAGTCCTTGGTGGGTACTGAATTGGTTGATGGTGAGGTTGTGGTGGAGTTGGAATTTGTACTGGATTGAGATTTTGGGGTGGAGTTGTGTATTGATTTGGCACGGGAGGATTTTGGTTTTGTGTGTTCTAAGGAGGTGCTGGGTTCTTTATGTTTTGTTGGTGGATATTGGGACATTGAGGGTGAGTGACAATTTTGCCAAGTTGCGAACCTGATCAAGTACTCTGTGCAGTTTAAATATCTTTTGTTCCAGTCTCATGACTAGATCATTTGGGGCCAGAGTACTACGACCATCTGAGGTTTCTGAGTTCTCAACATTCTCCTTTCGAATTCCACTTAAGTCGCTATTTTTTCTTTTGCTTTTCCTCTGCCTTTTGTGTTTCTTGGAGAAGGAGGAGGTAGAGGGCCTTTGGATCTGGTATGATATGCTGATGAGGCCAGTATGAGTGAATCAACCTAAGGGGATGTGAATAATAAAAAAATAAGGAAAAACAAAAATGTAACAAGTTAGTGGGGATCCTGAAATGCTTGTAGTATTTAGACACGTATTGCGGAAATGTAAATTCGTTTCCTACTTTAGAACCTCATTGTGCCCGAGGTAAGCCTAGCAACATATAAATTTGGAAAACTTTTAATGCCAATAAATGCTTTATTTCATAATATAAAAATAGACGAATCCCAAAATAACACTAAGATGATAAAAAATAAGTCACTACTAGCACTTGGCCTTATTATATTTTAGGAAAAAAATAAATAAATCTAGCTTATTTTGTACCAAAAGAACCTTCCCCAGATTCAATCTTCCTGACTCCATCATATAGATCCCCCAGCTGGCGCAATACCAACAGTAAGTAGGCTCAGGCCAGATGTCCTCCTTCAGCTCCTTCAACGTTCTGGCAATTTTCAATCCTCTTTTTGACTTTACCTTCCATCTCCACGATTCCTCGCTCCAGATATTCCAGTTTCCTATTGGAAGTAACTGCCATTTCTTTCCATTCCTCTATCAACTTTACATTCCTCTCATGTATTTCCCGGTGCTTATTCTCAGAGTCGTGGACCCTCTTGCGTGGCCTGTTGTACTTGACTTGAGCTTCAACTTCTTCATCTATAATTCTATTCCCTCGACCGGCCCTTGGTGTTACCATTCTTTTAAGATTGTCCTCTAACCATACTATGTAGAGAGGCTCGCACCCTACATGATACCTGACTGGCTCAATGGTATTCTTCTCCACAATGATTTTAAAGTGCCACATGTGCTGAGCTTGGCACATATAAGGGACATCGTCGTCTTGAAAGTCTGCATTCAAATGACTCATCTTGACAACCCTTGGTACAATTTGAAGTTAGTAAATATCCATGTTATTTCAGTTAATGTTAGGCTTAACTAGTTTAGAGACTATGTGCCATCACGATTCCTTCAGATGGATTTTGGGTCATGTCATGTTGGTATCAGAGCCCTAGGTTCATAGGAGCTACGAGTCACAAGCAGGTTTTGTAGAGTTTTGCGGATTGGTACGGAGACGTCTGTACTTATCTTCGAGAGGCTATACGAAATTCCCCTTCTTTTATTCCTTATCGTGCGATATTGATTCAGCTTTAAGTATATGACTTATGTCCCTTTACATCCACTTATGTATAGTATTATGCTCTCAGTATCCACTATGCGCCAATGGTACGTGATGCTACAGACGGTCTATGAAAGAGTCAGGGATGCTTAGGCATTGTCATAATGTGTCATCGAGACTAGAGATATAGAAGTATTGAGAGACTATTCAGTTGTTTACATGGAGGCGCAACGTAAATGTAGTGGGTGTTGATTGGGAATAGTTGGTGGTATTAGTGTCCCTTGTGATTTGTGTTGTACGATCTTTGAAGGTTAGTTTTGCAGAACATCATACGTTGTTTTCGATGGCATCACGCCAAGTGGAGGAGTCCATCAACGGCATTAAGATTGTAAAGTCAGAATTACGTCAATTTTGTCCTAAGTATTTCAACATCATTAATGGATCCATATTTCTGTATCAAGGGGAGTCGGAGGAACAACTTCAGATTTATAGAAGATCTATTCACTATAAATATCGTTGTTGCAGCAGAATGGGGCGCTTTAGAGGAAATGTAGTGGTTGATGAGCTTCTAGCTACGTTGTTCATGTTAGGGTTATCAATATGTGTGGCTTGATGGGGATTACTACATATCTACTATCCGAAAAATGGGTCAGCTCTGTAGTGTTGGGTCAGCATAGCGATGAGGAAAATAGTCCCTTTGAATAAGAATTCTCTACTAGCATTTATGGCAGCACTCTTGGATTTGATGGTTTGTGTGACTTAGTTGAGTTAGGGAGGTGCAGTCATGATGGCTTAGTTGCGAGCAGGTGGATTTTAGGGAGTTCTCAACGGCTGGGACAACGGCTTGATCCTGCTGGCTTCTATGTGCATAGGGAATATGCTGTACATTGTAGCTTTCCCCTGAATAGGTATCAGAAGTTAATAGAGAGTTGGCCTTGTTGGCTATCATATGTGAAGAATCTGTATTTTTGGAAAGGACCTTGGGTTTTGGTTTGCGGCTGCATCGCTAGTAGCATGGTGATTACTGGGTTTTAAGGCTTTCGAGGTTCATGTTTTGTTACGCGACCAGAAATCCCATCTGGGTGCCTCAGTAGAATTATAGGATGCGAGTGAGATATTAGCCATTTGATTTCCGTAGTTGAGTCTTGTATGTAAGTTTTGGTATTCCTATGGTTTGGGGCTAGATGCCCTTATATATGGATTGTTTCCTGTTTTCAAATTTTGAAGAAATGTTGAGAATGCGATAATTAATTGCATCCATAATTGATAGGTCACTATGGATTTTTGGAAAGGATATTTACCTATTTGGAACATATTCAAGCTTTGGGTTTGGGGCTGTGTGAAAGCTCAATAAAAATATATATCTTATACCAGGTTAAGTTTGTGTTGTCATTTTGGTTGCATTATCAGGCAGAATGGATATTATTTGTGCCTCTGACCTGTGTTATGTGTTGCACTCTTATGTTGTCATGAGCTGTGAGTTTGTATGATTATTCCCCACATATGTGGTAATTCCATTCAGGCCTTACGGCGATACGAGCGACATAGCCCTCATGATGTTAATTTACTCATTGCACCTCACTTGTACTTGTTTGTTTTATGTCTTATTACTTCTATTCACTTTTCCCAAAATTTTATTTGTGCACTCGGTTGTACTTGACATCAGTATTCATATGATCAGTGAGCCTGAGCATTTTGGCTCGATGAGTATTTGGGAGCGGGTTGCACGCCGCCGCAGATGTTTTGTGGGGTACCATTTCATGAAATTTATTTGGTGTTGTGTTTTCCCTCTGTGGGACGATTTCATGAAAAACTATACTTTTGTTGTCACACATGTTGTACTTGTTAGATAATTCTTATACCTATCTTACCCTTATTTGTGTTGCATAATTTAGTTACTGCTGGTGTATGAACTTTGTAGTGTGAGAATCTGTGCGGTTCCGTAGTGAGTTGCTAGTTCGGTTACTTGTACTGGCTGAGATGAGGTTCTTAGACTTGATATTTGTACTATGGTATTGGGGGTGAGAAATGCTTGGATGTCTGTGGTTGTTTCTTCTAAGAGTTTGGTAATAGCCCTTGGCGGGCGAGAGAGTTTCTTGACTTGTTGACTTCATAAGTAGCTATGAATATTCGCATGTTTCTTTATCATAGCCAGTGTTGTGGAGGCCCTGAACAAGGTTATATTCAATGTGAGGTGTATTGCCAGCATCCAGGATGTTATTTGAACAACTATGGTGGTTAGAGGTTATTGCTTTGGGCATTTGAGTAGTGTGGAACAACATGTGATTTTATTCTGGATTGGAATTTTGGCTCGATTAAGCTTGTTCAGGATCATGCATTGTGATGATGTGGTATTCGGTTCCTATGCTGAATTTCAGAAGTTGAGGTTTGGGTTCAGTCCTAAGCTTATGGATTGATGAGGAGATGAGATCTTTAGTTAAGTGGCATTGTCAGTTTTGCATGGGTTGGGTGATGGGGAATCACCCCCGGGTGTATGTATGGTGAGCTCATGTAGTGGTTCGATGACTTTGGAACAACTTCGGGCATGTTTGAGGATGAACATATGTTTAAGTGGAGGAGGATGTAATGACCCGACTAGTTGTTTTAAGAAATTGCGCTCGGTTCTGCAGTTTGAGGTCAAGAGCAGCTTCACGTTATGTATATTGACATATTTTCAGGGTTGGATTCAGTTTTCGATGAATCGGAGTCGAATTATAACGAAGGAATATAGTTCTAGAAGCTTAAGCGAAGTAAACTTTACCGGAGTTTGACTTTTGAGTAAACGTATCCAAAATGAGTTTTGGATGATTTTCGTAGCTTCGTATGGTGATTTTGAACTTGGGCGTGTGTTCGGATTTGATTGGGGGGCCGTAGGGTAATTTGAGGCATTTCGGTGGAATTTGGAAAAGTTGAAGTTTGGAAAATGGAGAGGTTTGACCCATAGTTGACTTTTGTATTATTGAGATCGGAATGAGATTTTGAAAGTTGGAACAACTATGTTATATCATTTGGGATTTGCCTGCAAAATTTGGCGTCGTTTGGAGTTGATTTGATGTGGTTCCAACACTTGGTTGCAATTCTAGAGGTTCTTGAAGTTCATAGTGATTTTCATTAATTTGGGCATCATATTCGGGGTTTTACTGTTGTTTGACGTGATTTGAGAGTGGGTTTAAGTTCGTATAATGTTATGGGATGTGTTTGTTTATTTGGTTGATGTTCCGGGGGCCTCGGATGAGTTTCGGGTGAGTTTTGAGAGAGTTTGGACATTCTAAAACATAGAAAATGTTTCTGATGCTTAAATCTTTGCTGGGGGCAGAAGTCTTACCGCTGAGGCTGATATTTTTCTGCTGAGGCTGCGGGATTACCGTTGAGGTGGAAAATGGTCTGCAGTAAGAAAGAATCCGCAGGTTAACTGCTTTGACTTTGAATGTTATGGCCAAAATACTAAAGCATGTCACTGCAGTCAACGTTTTCCGCTATAACTATGGATTTACCGCGGTCAGCGGTGGTTTTTCCGCGGTTAGTGGTGATGGAAATCTGGGAGATGCACTATAAATATGAGATTTAGGGTTTTATTTCGTGTTTGATCTAGAGCGCTCGGATTTTGGTGATTTTTCCAAGGTTTTTTCAAGAAATTTATTGGGGTAACTGTTTCTAACTCGGATTTGGCTAAAATATGTGAATCTATCATTGAATTCATTATTCGATTCATGATTTGGATGGAATTTGGGAAAAATTCGTAAAGTTCTTCAAAAAATGTAAAATGATGATTTGAAGGACCAAATGATATCAAAATTGGACAATTTTTATATGACTGAACTCATAACAGAATGGGTATGCAATTTTTGTAAATTTTGTTGGGTTTAGAGGTGCGGGACCATGGATTTGACTTTTGTTGAATTTTTTTCAACTTGTATAAGAATCACAGTTTAGTTAATGGAATTGTTTTCTCTTGCATTGTTAGATGTATTCCAGTCATTGTTGGCTAGATTGAGCCGAGTGTTGATGAATTGGTAAAGGAAAAGCTAAATTGAGTATTTAATTGGCCGGATTGAGGTAAGTATCTTTCCTAACCTTGTGTGGGGGACTTCCCCTTAGGATTTGAGTCTTCTATTCTAATTGTAGTCAGTGCATGCGGGGTGACGAGTGTGTCCTCAGACTTATTTGTGGAAAATTTGCTCTAGGGTTCTTAGGTCCTTATGTTCATTATGTGGAATGTATTCCATTATGATTGGGTTTAATAATTGCTTAAATTGCCTCTATATGCTCCATATGATGTTGTTAGCTTTCCTATAATTCTTACGTGTTACATTGACCCTTAATTGAAGTGATTCCCTTCACTATTATTTTGATACTTCTTGATCGTGAGTTCCTCTAAGACTTCGTGCAAATAGGTTACATGTCCAATTGTTGTGGTTACCGGTGTAGGTATCACGTGCTTATTATGTCTTGTTGTTTTGTTGAGGTTATCGCGTTTCTTGGTTTTTCCGTGACCCTTATTATATATTTGTTGATTTCCTTGCCGGGATGTTATTGCTTATGATATTATTTCCCTTGCCAGGATATTATTGTTATACTATTGTTCCCTTGCAGGGATTCTTTCGTGATTGGTGTTGATTTATATATTGGGATCGGGTTGCACCGTGTAATAATATTATATGGGATCGGGTTGCACGCCACAACAAGGAGTAATAAGTATGGACAGGTGGGTTCAGGTTGCACAGTGCAACATCATTATATGATTGGGATCGGCTTTCGCACCGCAACATCATTATATGATCAGGATCGGGTTGCACGCCGCAACCAGAAGGAATAGAAGTGAATATTGATTGCATGGTGAGGATTGAGAATTAAAGCACGAAGGGTGATGCCATACCCTTTCTGCTGTTATGTTTATTTGTTGTTACCAATTCAAGTGTTTTAACTGTTTAAATTCCTTCATTACTGTGATCCTTTGTGTTATAAGCTACAATGTTTCCAATACATCGCCGTATTTATATATATACATTCCAATACTTCAAACTTCAATGATCTGTACCCCTTTGATTCAATTAGTTTCTCAATTATATCCCCTTAAATCATCTGAGATTATATTTTACTTAAAAAGGGATTTCTACTAAGTCTCAAGGTATTAGCTCCCATGTTAAGGTAATAATTCCTTCGATGTGGTATTTTAATTGAAAGGGGTACTTTCTTTACTCAAATGATTTCAAAAGAAACAACTTCATCTTTTATCGATGGCTTTTCTAATCAGTTTAAAAATTGTAATTCACTTATATTAGGTAAATGAGACTTCTTGAATATCTTGAGTGCATTTGTACAAACATTTTATATTGTTTAGCATCTGAATTTTTTTGTAAAAAGTGAGATGGAAAATGTGGGTGCACAAGGTACCGTGTGTGATGAAGGTTCGGAAGTTGAGATCATGATATGAGAAACCCAGGAAGATGAGCAGTATTGGGTATTAGACAATATGTGACTAATTGAGTTGGCATTTAATTTTTTATTTGAATACATTCTTACTTGTCTTTGTTCCTAGTATGTCAGTGTTGATTTACTAGGTTATCTGATTTACTTGGTCATCTGATTTACTTGGTTATCGTTTGTTACTACCCATGTTCTCCATTTATTGTTCCTATTGATTGTATTTTGATTTCCTTCTGTTGTTGATATTACCTCATTATCTTTATCTTGATATTTTATTATCATATCTTGTTCATTTCATTTGACCAGTAGGTGTCTTGGTTGTTCCTCATCACTACCCCACTGAGGTTAGTCTTGATACTTACTTGGGCACTGCCGTGGTGTGCTAATTGAGTTGGCACCTATAGAGTCACTTCAACCCGAGCCATAAAAGGCCACCATTATCTGCCCAAGTAGGAAGGGAAGAACTTAAGGGCCAATTAAAGCTCGAATCCCAAAGTGACTCAATGACTGTATCAGAAATAAGCATAAACTACAGTTTGTCTAAGGGCACGACATAAACGCCACGATTGCATGTTGTGTGAGCCTCCGGGCCACCCACCTGTAAGGTCATTTCGACCCAAAGCATGAACGGCCATCTCCATTCGCCCATGCAGGTAGGAAAGAACTTAAAGGTCAATTTAAGCTCGAATCGTTGCACGACTCGAGGACTTGACCTGAACGGCCAGACAAAGTATAGAGGCTTCAATGCATGCTTGCCTCAAGAATCGCACCTGGGAGCCTCGGGGCTGTCCGATTGGTTCCAGACCTATGATGATCCCGCTAAACATAAAAAATGGCCTGCTTGATCGAAGGCAATACCAGAAAAGAGATGCAGAATAATAAGGCTTCAAGCCTCCCTTTATATTACATACGCAAAAAAGGAGGGAGGGGGCGCACTCTCCATCTACAAACATGTTCAACATGAATCAAAAACGAAGTTAAAAAACGGTGCAACCTACAATCAATTCACTCTCACCTCGTCAGTAAGGAATGACCACGTGTCACGCTCATCTGCCCTTGCTCGATCCAAATCATTTGAGAGAATGAAGCCCCTCATGCCAATCGCCTCAGCCCGGAGATCAATTATCTTGGTCCTGATCTTTGAAAGTTCATACTTGAATTTCTCAATCATATCCGCTTGGACTTTGGCATTATCAAGAGCCAATCGGAGTTGGACTTTGAGGGCGGGGATCTTGGCCAAGGCACTTGCCTCCTCTAAAGCATGAGCTTGCACCTGAGCCCTTTGCTCACCAGAAGCAGTTCTGGCGCAGTTGATGTCTCCCTTAAGTTACTCCAAAGCCTCTGCCTTTTTCTGCAGCTGATATAACAAAAAGGTGTATTAACTTATAAGGGACAAAGAAAGCAGAGCTCGATCTACAAAAAGTTACCTGCTCCATCAAATAGCTCTCATAATTCGAGCTTCGATACGCATTACATCGCCAATGCAACAACTCGCCCTCCTTCTCCTCGCTAAGCAGCCTAAGAGATTCTCCCTCACCCTAAATTTTCGGAAGCTTTAGCCCTTGACGGACTATCTCAAACATAAGCTTATCATAGGCCTGCACAAGAAAAACTCAATGGAGGGTGGAAAATGCAGAATACAGGGAAAACGTACCTAAACTCACCAGGAAGTAGAGCCAACAGACTTCCTCAGAGTTGGAACATACTCCTATTGATCCTTCCTCGTCGGCACTGGGAGGATCGGCCTCAGGTAAAGTATATTCGCTTGAAGGCATCGCCGACCTAGAATCAGGTACTACGAGGGCAGCAAACTCGGACGATGCCCTCTCCTTGGAAGCACTGGCCCGATCAGCACCACTAGAAGCTCCATCACCTCGTGGGTGCCGATCCCTCTTATCACCATCAAACCTCGGTTCGGAGGCCAACGACTATTTCCTCTTTTCGGAAGAGCACTGCCTCATCTCAAGGAACTGCCCAATGTTTGCAAGCAGCAAATCCGGTACAAACAGGAAGGGGAAATGTTACCTCAAATATATGAAGGCCAAGGCAAAGGTAGCACGCACACATACCTTGGTATTTCTCTCCCCATCTAACGTGAAGCACAACTCGCCATTGATGTTTATCGCAGGCTGAGTAGGTTACTAGCCTCCGGACCCAACCGGGCAGGTCAAAGACTTCGCCCCGCATCTATGAAGTTGCTACAACAAGGTAAAAAACACTATTATTCAACTGAATTTCGCTATTGGTACAATCTAAAAAAGGCACCAGACGCTTCACTCATGTGCGTAATTCCACCCCTCGAGAAATAGCAAAAGCTTCGAGGGGATAATGTCGATTGTCCGGACCTAAATTAACTAGCTAGCCCACTATCAATCCCCGTCCTCTTGATTTTCAACAACAAAGGTCGTGGACAAACGGCACCGCAGGGTTAGCAGGCCCTAATGAAAAGGTCGGTATATCCTGACAAGATAATTAAGCATGAATTTAAGATCAGCTTTCTCCGCAAAAAACCTCATCATCCACACCACCCGCCAAAATGAAGGATGTATCTACGCCAAAGTAACACAATACTTCAAGTAAAAATCAAGCATAACCCTATCGAGGTGGCCAAACGCGAAAGGATATATATATATGTTCAATTATCCATCAGTAGTGTTCGTAATATTCTCACCCGGGGGAAACACCTGCAGCGCTATCCCCTCACTCCATACACATTATTTTCTCACCATCTCCAAATTCTCCCATGTTGTCAAAGACACCATCTTCAGAGCGAACTCCCTTAGCTCCTGAGCGTCGGGAGAAGCAGTCTCCACTCACTGCCAGGTCGACCCCAAAGTGGTTGCCATGACTATGGTAAAACTAATAGATCAAAGCAAGGGTGTAAACCAACTCTTTTGTGCTTGAAGAAATGAAGGACATTATGCCAAAGCGGCAGAGCAGCTACCTAAAAATATTGAAGTCTTACGGATGAGCTGGAGCCATCCCACTTATATGCGAGAAGAAGCAACGACCTGCCTATTCGGAGTGAGCCCAAAAAGCCTATGGCATCTGTATAGATTGACGGGATGATCCCTTAACCTGAAAGTATCCTTTGACGAGAAGCCAAGATCGAGATAGTGTCCTACCTCGAGGATCCCCACTGAAGAGCGAACATTGGAAAGCTTTCTACGCCATCACCCAAAGCGCGATAGTATCTAATCTCATGATTCCTTTTCTAAGAAATAAGAATAAACATGAGAAGCTCCAATCACGAAAGCTACGCAAAGGTTCGAAGCAGCGCTTGAGTATAGGCAACTCCTCAGCAAAAAATCTATCCCATACAATTCAAAGGGCCACGACAGCCTGGTCCTATCCGGTCAATCCAAGATTGCTCCGAAGTATGATGATGGGCTCGAAAGAGAGCCATGTCAATCAGTAGAGGAGCAGAAAGGGCGCTCACACCCAAGTCAGATATCAACAATCAAGAAGTAAGAGAAGGCATTCAAAGGGCCTCGTGGGACATGAAATCATGCAATTACAAAGCAAAAATCAAAAGCAGAAATCAAAGAAATATATTCATATTCATAAAAATCCATGTACAAAAGCCCTCGAAGGGTCCTTTCTTATGATTACAAAAGCCCGTGAAGGGTCTCTACACAGAAGTAAAGAAGAAGAAAAGGTACATATAAAGGTCCGGGTCCTAGTCTAAAGCGCTCGATGATCCACCTCAGCATCAGCACTTCCGGATACCAACTTCCCCGGATGCATGACCTTAAAGAAAATATTTCCCAGAGCACCCTCGAAAGCCCTGCCCCAGCCTTCCACACTGATATCCTCAAAGGATAAACCAAAGAGTGGGGAGGGATAAAAAATGCAATAGCTCTCCAAAGCTCGAGGACCTTCTTTGGCCAAGGAAGCCTCGGAGAGATAGTTGACCGAACAACCCTCGGTCCTGCTTGCATAGCTACTTTGAATCAACTTCTTGGAGAATCAATCTTCACAAGCCACCAGCTCGAAGCAAGGCTCCACATTGAGTCGGGGTATAAAGGTGAGCAGCGGTGTATAATCTGAGCCCCCTTTTGAGCAGCGGTGCATAATCCGAACGACTGTCTACCTAAGAGGGAAACCGACTCCCAATCCATCATCACTTTGGCCGATAGCAGCAAAGGCTAGCATGACGAATACCATAGCACGATAGCACGATGATGCTCAACAGAGGAAAGTCCCGACGAAGGGCCATAACATGATTTAAGAAAGCCCTTCAAACGGCCTTGAGGCCGTGAGCTCCAAGCATGATGTTCAAAGATAGAATAAGATGACAAGAAGGAATAAGAAGGCATGCCAACGAAGGTATAGAGATCGAAAAAACAATGCCAAGGCACCACATTTATAGAGGGTAACGACACAGTCATCAAGGCTTCGGAAGATTGACCTATGGGCGCAATTACTGTATCTTTGAAAAACTGAATCGATGGTAACACTTTTACCTTGAAGAGCGAAAATAACAATGTATGGGGCATGAGTCTGTGAGACGTGCTATCTGTCACCAAAGTTTGCGCCATGATTTGAACCATCAGTATAATGTCGCCATGAAAATCTCGAGGAGTAAGAGGTCATAGTCGTTTCCCATCACTTCATACAGAAAAACGCGGAGACTATTTGTACGTGGTGAAAATAGGGGGCCTAGTTTCTCACTATCAAGCCATCTTGGGAGAATGCCTCGAGACCCCGATGTCATGGGGCCATGACTTAGTCCTCTCCCTCGGGGCTTGTCAAGGCCCAATTAAAAGAAGACGAAGGTCGAGGCCAGGATAAAAGGGGGGAGCTCCCAAGATACACGACTGAGTCTGATAGGGTCGGCCTATCTAGAGCCTAAACTGAGGCATTGCATCAAGCAATCCCATCTCCGTATTTTGTAATTAATTTACATGTAGTTATAACCAAGTTCCCCTCCTATATAAATTGGACTCACCCTACCTTGTAAGGGACGGATGTTGCTCTATTTTCTCCATAAGCGCAATAATCTCTATCTATCTCTCTCTCTCTCTCTCTCTCTCTCTCTCTTTCTCTTCTTTCTAAAACTTAGTCGCTCTTACTGGCCCGAGGCAGCCACAATATCCTTCGCTTTCATACGTGTTCTTTATCGTATGACTTAACATTAGCTATAGAGAGTCTTATTTAATTATATCTTCAACTGTTATCTCATCCTCAACTATCCCCAATAGCTCGAGTTCGACCCCGAAGTCCCCTATTAGCCAGACCTATATCTGGGTAGCAGGCCCTTCGGTTCGGTAATTATGTCATTTTAACTCGCGTTCCATCGTTAAATTCCATATTATTAGCATCAACTGCTCTAACAACTAGATTGGGAATAGATCATGTATTTTTAAAATTCCATTTTACAAATTTAGTTGTTGTTACCATTTCCACGGTAAACAGCCAAGATTGAACCGACGTTGATGAATTAGTAAAGGAAAAGCTAAATTGAGTATTGAATTGGCCGGATTGAGATAAGTATCTTGCCTAACCTTGTGTGGGGGACTTCCCCTTAGGATTTGAGTCTTTTATGATAATTGTAGTCCATGCATGCGAGGTGACGAGTGTGTGCTCGAATTTATTTGTGGGAAGTTTGCTCTAAGGTTCTTAGGTCCTTATGTTCATTATGTGGAAAGTATCTCGTTATGATTGGATTTAATAATTGCTTCAATTGCCTCTATGCTCCATGTAATGTTGTTAGTTTTCCTCTAATTCTTACATGTTACATTGACCTTTAATTGCCTTAATTGAAGTGATTGCCTTCCTTATTATTTTGATACTTCTTGATCATGAGTTCCTCTATGATTTCGTGCAAATAGGTTACATGTCCAATTATTGTGGTTACCGGTGTAGTTATCACGTGATTATTTTGTCTTGTTTTTTATTGAGGTTATTGTGCTTCTTGGTTTTTTCGTGACCCTTATTATGTACTTGTTGATTCCCTTGCCGGGATGTAACTGCTTATGATATTGTTTTCCTTGCTGGGATATTATTGTTATACTATTGTTCCCTTCCCAGGATTCTTTCGTGATTGGTGTTGATTTGTATATTGAGATCAGGTTGCACTCCGCAACAATATTATATGGGATCGGTTTGCACGCCGCAACAATATTATATGGGATCAGGTTGCACGCTACAACAAGGGGTAATAAGGGGGACATGTAGGGTCGGGTTGCATGCTGCAACATCATTATATAATTAGGATCGGGTTGCATGCCGCAACAAGAAGGAAAAAAGTGAATATTGATTGCATGGTGAGGATTAAGAGTTAAATCACAAAGGGTGATGTCGTGCACTTTCTGTTGTTGTGTTTATTTGTTGTTATCAATTCAAGTGTTTTAACTTTTAAAATTCCTTTATTGTTGTGATCCTTTGTTTTGGAACCTACAGTGTTTTCAATACCTCACTGTATTTATATATATACATTCTAATACTTCAAACTTCATAATCGTTACACCTTTAATTCAATTAGTTTCTCAATTATATCCCCTTAAATTGTCCGATGTTGTATTTTCCTTAAAAAGGACTTTCTATTAAGTTTTAAGTTATTAACTCCCATGCTAAAGGTAATAATCCATTCGATGTGGTATTTTAGTTCTATGAGGTACTTTCTTTACTCAAATGATTTCAGAAGAAACAACTTCATCTTTTCTCACTAGCTTTTCTAATCAGTTTAGAAATTGTAATTTACTTATATTAGGTAAATGAGGCTTCTTGAACATCTGGAGTGCATTTGTACGGACATTATGTGTTGTATAGCATGTGGATTTTATTGTTAAAAGTTATATGAAAAATATGGGGGCACAAGGTTCCATGTGTGCTGAAGGTACGGAAGTTGAGATTATGATATGAGAAACCGAGGATTGCGATAGTCGGGATTGTGCATCAGACATGATGTGATTGATTGAGTTGGCATTGACTTCTTTATTTGAATACATTCTTTCTTATCTTTGTTCCTGTTATGTCAGTATTGATTTACTTGGTTATTTGATTTACTTGGTTATCTGATTTACTTGGTTAGCTGATTTACTTGGTTATTGTTTGTTACTACCCGTGTTATTCCTTTATTGTTCCTACTGTTTGTATTTTGATTTTGATCCGTTGTTGATATTACCTCATTATCTTTATCTCGATAATTTATTATCATATCATGTTCATTTTATTTTACCAGTAGGTGTGTTGATAGTTTCTCATAACTACTCCACCGAGGTTAGTCTTGATACTTACTAGGCACTGTCGTGGTGTGCTCATACTACTTTTTTGTATAATTTTGTGTACAAATCCAAGTATTGATCGATAGTCGTTATGCAGGTCATCGCAATGGAGACTCATGGTAACATGTTGCTGTGTTTGCAGACCTCGAAGTCACCTTCGTTTGTATTTATGTTCCATTGATTCCTTCTCATTCTGGAAATATGTTGTATTTATTTTGTATAACTACTCTTAGAAAGGCTTATGACTTGTACCACCAGTTTTGGGAATTGTGATTTATTGTGAGTCATTTCATTTGAAGTTAGTAAATATCCATGTTATTTCAGTTAATATTAGACTTACCTAGTTTAGAGACTAGGTGCCATCACGACTACTTCGGAAGGATTTTGGGTCATGACATCTTGTATATTATGTTGAAATTTCAGCTGTAAAATAATTGAAATTCGTATTTTTGGTAGTCCTTTTTTACACACTTGTATTTCCATAGTAATGAGCAGCTAATTGGCCAATACAATTTAAAAAGTGGCAAGACTCTAACCGCCTACCAAAAAAGTGCCTATTTACTAATTTTTTCATGACAAGGTACATATTCAATCAGGGACAGTTGATGTCTAATGTCACGAACCCAAATTTCCTCCATAGGATGTTGTGACGACACCTAATCTCTAAGACTAGGTAAACCTAACAATACGTAAACACTAAATAAAAGCTTAAAACTTGAAAATCCCAACAATTTTATAAATAAAATCTACCAAAACTCAATAAGTACAATCCCAAAACCTGGTGAAATATAAGTCACAAGCTCTAGATATAGTACCGAACAATCCTATACATCACTGTCTTTAAAAATGTAAGGAAATAATCAAGAACACGGTAGAAGGGGACTCTGAGGCCTGCAGACGCGGGCACGTGTACCTTGAAGTCTCCGAAAAAGCAAGCAACTCAGCGCGCTAATACCGGAGCTGATAGAATGTACCTGGATCTGTAGAAAAACATGTGTAAAAGCATACTTTGAGTATACAATAATGGTAACCTGTAAGTGCCAGGTCTAGCCTCGGTAGAGTAGTGACGAGGTCAGGTGAAGGCTCTACTAGAGATAATAAGATACAAAATAGAAGATATAATGATATAGTGAAAATGAAAGGGAAGTGAAACAATAAAGAATTTACGAAAAGTAATAACATGGAATCAAGGAAGTTAATAAAAAATGAAAGGAAAATAAGGAATTTATATGTTAAAGAAACAACAACCAAATAATATAGCAAATAGAGAAGATCGGTAGGGGCACTCCCGAGGTACCACCTCGTAGTCAAATCATAAAAGCAACTCACAATCTTTTATTATTTCACCGTGCGGGTGTCACGACCCAAAGTCCACTAGTCGTGATGGCACCTAACCCAATCCGCTAGGTAAGACAACTAATAACTATTTGATTCCAATAATATTAATAAGATAATTAAACAAAATAAATTATCTAAATATTCTACATTTTCCAAGAACTGGTATTACAAATCATGAGCTTCTAAGAATAGAATTTACAAAGATGATATGAAGTAAATACATCTTCTGTTTAAAAAGTACATAAATAGAGTTTATAATATAAGGCTACCATGAACAAAAGGCAACTACAACACGGACGCAGGTACATATTCAAATACAGCTCCCATCGAACACAGAAACAACAACGGCCAATATATGCACGCAAGGTGCAGAAGTGTAATATGATTACAACCGACCCCATTTACTCAATAAGTAAGAAACTTAACCTTAGGTTGAAAGTAGTGACGAGCTGGAACATGGTCGGGTCCAACACCGATAGCCAACAATAATTCGTAAAAATGTAGAGCATATAAATAAGGAAGTAACTCAGATATAAAATTCACAACCTTTTCACAGTTTTCTGAAAATAGTTCTGCTTTTTGAGAATATCAGTAAAAACCCAAATCCTTTACCGAAATCATCGAAAAATTATGAGATAGTTTAAAAATTATAATTTTTTCAAAAATCCTTTCCATAATAAATAAAGTGTTTAGTTTTCTTTCTAGATAGCAAGTGTGATATACCTCTCTATGACCACATATTAATGTATGTAAAAATTCATGAATGACGTGATACCGTACAACATGAGGAATAATGCATCTCTATGATTGTATGTCATGTGTGCATGCTAGTGCCATGTATTTCATAAATAAATTATGTACCCACACTCTCAGAGTACTCAATCTCACTGTCTCAAACTTTCCACTCATCATCCTCAACCACTCATTACTGTATATGACCAATCCGTCCTAGGGAAGATCCATCCCGGAATATATACATCAACTGACCATTAGTCATTCAGTATCGAGGAAGGCCAATCAGGCCCTTGGAGAAGATCCATCTCCACGTATATAAATGTTGAACCACTTGGTACTGTATATGGCCCATACGGCCTGGGGAAGATCTATCCTGGAATATATATATCACTGAACATTAGTCACTCAGTACCGAGGAAGGCCAATCCGGCCCTATAGAGAAGATCCATTTCCAGATATATAAATGCTTCGGGTAAGATCCATGTCTAGGGAAGATCCATCCCTCAATATAATCAACCGCACTCACTAGGGGTGTGTACAGACTCTGTAGGTGCCCCTACAACCCAAGCGCTAACATAAGCTTGATCCAGGCATAAATCAATATAACATGTTGCGGCGTGTAGCTCGATCCCGTAACTGTTACTCATAATCAGGCTCTCAGCCTCACTCTGTCATCATTCTCTCTAGTCTCACTCACGGGCCCAGAATGTCATGAAACTAGCCCGACAACAATGATATGATATATTAATAAACAACAACTAAGACTGAGATATGATATGAATAGATGAATATGACTGAGTATGAAACATCAATGAAATCAATGAGATGATAGCAAGAAACTACCACTATGGTCCTAACAATATCAGCATAATGCCTAAACATAATATCTATCATGATTGACAGCTCAATTACTTTATCACGTGGTGAAAACACAAATATCAACAAAATAAGGCCTCTATACAATTCCATGGAAATAACAGAGTCACAATTCATAGGGTGCACGCCTACACGCCTGTCAACTAGAATGTGTGTTACCTCATCATCAATATCATAGCGTGAAATTGGGGATTCATACACTCAACATTAAGTTTAAATGATTTACTTACCTCGAACTAGCCAATTCCAATACCGAACAAACCAAGCGATGCTCCAAGAATGCCATCTAGCACATACCGACCTCTGAACGGCACAAAACTAGCCAAAAGCAACTCAAATTCATCAAATAAAGCCGAAGGAATCAATTCTAAATGAAAAGATCAAATCCACTATCAAAACCCAAAACTGGTCAAAAGTTACACCCGGTCCCACGCCTCAAAACCAGACAAAACTCTCAAAATCTGACAACTCATTCAATTACGAGTCCATCCATACTAGTTTCATTCAAATTCAACTCTGAATCGATGTTCAAAACTCAAAAATTCACATTATAAAACTTTATGCCAAAACCCCGAATTCACTTTTTAAAATTCATCAACCAAACACTAAAATCAAAGATAGATTCATGGAATATAACCAAAATCGAGTACAAAACACTTACCCCAATGTATATGGTGAAAATTTCTTCAAGAATCGCCTCAATCCGAGCTCCATAGCTCCAAAAATGTAAAAATGCCCTCGAAATAGAGTACTTTATAATCTGTCCATGCTTCCTCTTTTGCGAACGCGGTAAATTTATCATGTTCACAATGAATAAAACTCATACTGCCACAAAAGACTCTATGCATTGGCGATACACACTATGTGAATGCGATGAACACTGCTGTCAAAGCTTCTCAAACGCAACTCACCTTCCGCGATCGCATAAAAGATCTTTCAAATTCCTAGTTTCCAACCTCAACATTACGTGAATGCGATCCTCCATATGCGAATGTGAAGAAGACTTTCCCCAACTCTACATGAACGTGGGACATGCTTCGTGATCATGAAGGACAATTTGTTGTTTCCATCAAAATCATTACACGTTGACACTTGCCATGCGAACGTGATGAAGGATTGAAACACCAGAAACCAGCAGAACACAACAGAACACAGCAGTGGAAACATGAAGGAAAATGATCCAAAATCGATCTGAAACATGCTCGAGCCCCTCGGTACATCGTCCAAACATACCATCAAGTCATATAACATAACACGGAGCTACTCGAGGCCTCAAAACACACATAACAACATCTAAATGGAGAATTACACTTCAACTCAAAATCATTGAAATTTGAAACTTCAAACATCAATAACTGATGCCGAAACCTATCAAATCACATCGATTGACCTTAAATTTTACATACAAGTCACATTTGACATTACGGGCCTACTCTAACTTCCATAATCGGAATCCGACCCCGATATCAAAAAGTCCACTCCCAGTCAAATCTTCAAATATTCCAACTTTTGGCATTTCAAGCCAAATTCTACTACAGACCTCCAAATCACAATCCGGACGCGCTCCTAAGTGCAAAATACCCCAACAGAGCTAACTGAACCATCAAAAATCCAATCCGAGGTCCAATACTAAAAAGTCAAACTTGGCCAAGCCTTTAAAATTTAAGGCTTCTATCTTAGTTTCATTCTTCCAAATCAATTCAGAGTAACCTGAAACCAAAACCGACGATTCACATAAGGCATAATACAACATACGGAGATACTAATGCCCTCAAATAACCGAGCAATGTGTAAATGCTAAAAACAACCTATCGGGGCATTATAGGGGGCTTTTACATTTAGTTATGAAAATCACTTTTTTCCCAAAATAGCACCTCGCGATCCAGCCCACTTTATCACACTGCATGGCTTCTTGTAGTTCCTCTACTAGACACGTGTATCAAGCCCACCTAATCTCACCGCATCTGTTTCAGCACCCTTACCTTATACCACCACATGTATATCAATAATTACAACGACACGATGGAAACCTTGTACAAATAGTAACAACAACACGATAGAAACTTCATGCAAACAATAACAATAGCATGGCAAAAACCTCCTGCAACATCAAACAATCACCTCAACAATAACAGGAATGCCAAAACATAACAACTAAATAAAATTAGATTTCACGACTTACACCTTTCCTCAATAGAAACTATAGCCTTTGCAACTTCACACCAAACTCAATAGCAAGATATTTCAAGGATAGCAATTTCAAGTAAAGAATCCCACAGTTAAATAATGAATATGGAATTAAGAAAGCAAGTAATTCAAATAATCATGTAGTACAAGTTGCAATTAAGAGATAAGACAAGTAGGCATGCGAAATTAGACTACACATGGTGACTATAACATGCTAAAGTAACTCAATTAAGGCATGAAAAGGAAACTACGTAGCTAAAACCGGAATTTGAACACTTAGACCGTGAACGCACTCGTCACCTCGCGTACACGGCCTTCACATATCGCAAATTATCACAACACTAAAAACTCATATGGGAAATTTTCCCACACAAGATTAGGCAAGTCACTTACCTCAAATCATGCTAAATCAATCAATGCCTTTCCGATTTTCTGACTCTAATTTAAATAATGAAATTATGATCTTATCAATGAAGTGGAAAATCGCCCCAAAAGGTCAACCTAGTCCCGCATCTCAGAACCCGACAAAAATTATAAAATTCAAACCCCCATTTGATATCGATTCCAACCATACAAAATTTACACAAATCTGACACCAATATCGCGCTCAAATTCCCAAAATTCAGCCTAAGAAGTTTCCTCAATTTCCCCCCAATTTTGAAATCCAAAACACTAATTAAAAGATGTAATTATCAGTAGATTCATGGGAATTAATCAAAAAAGAATCAATAATACTTAACCCCAACAATTTCATTGAACAACCCTTAAAATTTCACCTCAAACTGAGCTCCCAAAATCCAAAAATGAAAATGAAGCAAACCCTCAAAAATCCACTTTTTCGCCCAGCTACGTCGCACCTGCGCCCACACTGCCGCACCTGTCGAAAAACCATCACAAGTGTTTTCTTCACTTAACTCCAAAGAATCTGTATTTGTAGAAAAAGGCATGCATCCATGCATGCGCACCTGCGGCTCACACGTCGCACCTGCGCTTCTGGCCGCACCTGCGTTCCTCTCCATCGAAAAAGCAAGGCTGCTTCGGTGGATCCTTTTATGCGCCTACGAGCCCAGTCCTGGGCTGCCTTCTCCGCTTCTAGACTAACCCACTTGCATACGCGAGTGCACACTAACACCAGAAGCTCAAATTTTTTAGAAATTACATAAGCCCAAAAATTGATCTGATATCGATCTGAATCACACTTGGGGCCCCGTTCGAGTATACCAACTAGTTCCAAAACATATAACATACCCGCTCGAGGCCTAATATTACATAAAACAATGCTAAAATCATGAATCGCGCATCGTTTCAAGCCTAAGAACTTATGAACTTCTAAATTCCAAAACCGACACCGATTCATACCAAAACAACTCCGATTGACACCAAATTTTGCACACAATTCATAAATGACATTAAGAATCTATTCTAACTTCTAAAATTGTGATCTGACCCTTATATCCATAAAGTCATCTCCCAGCCAAACTTCCCAAAATTCAACAAATTTCCAATTTTCGCTAAATCACACCAAAACCACCTATGGACCTCCAAATCGACATCCGGACGCGCTCCATAGATAAAAATCACCATATAAAGATATTGGAATGATCCAAACTACATTCCGGAGTCGTCCTCACACAAGCCAAACTATGATCAGCTCCTACGACTTAAACCTCAAACTTAGGGACTATGTGTCCCGAAACTCTCCCGAAATCAAAACCAAACATCCCAGCAAGTTACGTAACCACAAAATGAAATAGAGGAAGAATTAAATAGGGGATTGTGGCTAATACAGTTAAAAAGAATGGCTAAATCGTTAGATCCTTCCCCTCTTAAAATAAACATTCATCCTCGAACGAGTATAGAGAGATACCTGAAGTGGTGAAAAGATGAGGATAACGGCTACGCATATCATGATTAGAGTCCCAAGTCTCTTCCTCAACTGGATGACTCCTCCACTAATCCTTCACTGAAACAATATTCTTCGGCCTCAACTTTTGAATCTGCCTGTCCAAAATGGCCATCGGCTCATCAACATAAGGTAGATCCTCATCCAACTGGACTGAGCTGAATTCTAACACATGATATAGATCATCGTGATACTTCCGAAGCATAGAAACATGGAATACTAGATGAACTACAGCTAGACTAGGCAGTAGTGCAAGTCTGTAGGCCACCTCTATAATCCTCCCAAGAATCTCAAAAGGCCCAATATACCTAGGGGTCGACTTGCCCTTCTTCCTGAACCTCATAAATCCCTTCATGGGCGAAACCTGGAGGAAGACCCGCTTTCCAACCATGAATGCAATGCCGGTGAACCTTCCAATCTGTATATCTCTTCTATCTAGATTGGTCTGTACGAAGTCGATCTTTAATCAAGTTCACCTTTTCCAAATCCTTCTGAACTAATTTTGTACCCAATATACTAGCCTCACTTCACTTGAACCAACCCATTTGAGACTGACACTATTTACTATACAAAGCCTTATATTGGGCCATCTGAATGCTTGACTGGTAGCTATTGTTGTAGGCAAACACCGCAAGAGGCAAGAACTGATCCCAAGAATCCCCAAACTCCATCACACATGAACGAAGCATATCCTTCAATATCTGAATAGTGCGGTTGGACTACCTATCCGTCTAAGGGTGAAATGCAGTGCTCAACTCAACCAGAGTACCTAACTCATGATGTACAGCTTGCCAAAACCGTGATGTAAACTGCGTACCCCAGTCAGTGATGATGGATACTAGCATGCCATGAAGCCTAACAATCTCGCGGATATAAATTTTAGCCAGCCGTTCAGAAGAGTAGTCACAACTAGAATGCAATGAGCCGACTTAGTCAACCTATCCATAATCACCAAAACTGCATCGAACATCCTCCGAGTCTGTGGTAGCCCAACAATAAAATTAATAATAATTCACTCCCATTTCCATGCTGGGATATCTAGATTTTGAAGCAATATACCTAGCTGTTGATGCTCATACTTCACCTGCTGAAAATTTAGGCACCAAGCTACATATTCCATTATGTCCTTCTTGATTTTCGTCCACCAATAATACTGCCTCAGATCCTGATACATTTTTGCGGCACCTACGTAAATGAAGTACCACGAACTCTGAGCTTCCTAGAGAATCAACTCATGCAAACATATACATTGGGAACACATAGCTTGCCCTGCATCTGTAATACATTGTCATCTACAATAGTAAACTCATTGTCATCACGGTGATGAACCGTGTCCCTAAGGAAAAGCAGATGAGAGTTATCATACTGACACTCTTTGATATGTTCATGAAGAGAAGACCGATAAACCACACAAGCCAAAACTCGACCTAGTTCAGAGATAAACTGGTTGGCCAAGAACTAAACATTCAACGCTAATGGCCTTTCTTCTGCTGATAGATATGATAAACTACCCAAACTCTCTGCCTTGCGACTCAAGGAATTGGCCACCATATTGGCCTTCTTGGGATAATATAAAATAGTGATATCATAGTCCTAAGCACCTCTAACTACCTCCGGAGATGCAAGTTAAGATCCTTCTATTTGAACAGATGTTGCAAACTCTGGTGGTCGGGGTAGATCTCACAAGGAACACCCTACAAATAATACCGCCAAATCTTCAAAGCATGAACAATAGCTGTTAACTCAAGGTCGTGGACATGATAGTTCTTCTCATGCACCTTCAGCCGTCTATACGCGTAGGTAATCACCATATCATCCTGCATTATTACAGTGCCGAGACCAATACACGATGCATCATAATACACATTATACGACCCCGAACCTATAGGCAATACCAACACCAAGGCTGTAGTCAAAACAGTCTTGAGTTTTTGAAAGCTCTCCTCAAACTCCTTGGTCCAACTGAGCAAAGCATCCTTCTGGGTCAATCTAGTCATAGGTGCTGCAATATATGAGAAACCCTCTACAAATCAATAGTAATACCCCGCCGAACCAAGAAAACTCTGGATCTCCGTAGCTGAAAATGATCTAGGCCAATGTTGCACTGCTTTAATCTTCTTTGGATCTACCTTGATCCCCTCACTAGACACTACATGCCCCAAAAGTGTTATCGAATCAAGCTAGAATTCACATTTTGAAAATTTTGCATATAACTTCTTTTCTTTCAAGGTGTGGAATACGGTCCGCAAGTGCTGCTTATGATCCTCCAAGCTTCTAGAGTACACCAGAATATTGTCAATAAATAGAATATAAAATGAGTTAAGATAGGCTAAATAGATTATATATAAAGTGCATGAATGCTAATGGGGAGTTGGTTAGCCCAAATAACATAACAAGGAACTCGTAATGACCATACCTAGTCCTAAAGGCAATCTTCGGGATATTTGGCTCATAAGTCTTGAACTGATGATAGCCTGAATGCAAATAATTCATGGAGAACACTCTGGAACCCTGTAGGTGATCATATAGGTCATCAATACGTGGCAATAGGTACATGTTCTTCATTGTAACCTTGTTCAACTGGCGATAATCAATACATATGTGTATAGACCCATCATTCTTCTTTACAAAAAAAAGACTAGAGCACCCCAAGGCGACACACTGGGCCGAATGAAGCCCTTATCAATTAATTCTTGTAAATGCTCCTTTAATTCTTCAACTCCACTTGGGCCATACGATGGGGTGGAATAGAAATGGGCTAAGTGCATAGTAACAAATTAATGCCAAAATCGACATCCCTGTCGAGCAGCATGCCTAGAGAATCCACCAAAAATACTTCTAGATAATGCCTCACTACCGGAACCAACTCTACGGTAGGAGTATCAAAACAGACATCCCTCACGAAAGCTAGATAAGCATTACACCTCTTCTCAACCATACATTTCACCATTAGAAATGAGATAACCTTATTGGGAACATAATCTAAAACACCTATCCACTCTAATCGTGGTAATACTGGCATAGCCAATGTTACTATTTTGGCGTGAGAATTGATAATAACATGATTGGGTGACAACCAATCCATGCCAAAAATAATATCTAAGTCTACCATACTGAGCAACAATTGATCGGCTCTAGTCTCAAAACTACCAAGAACAACTAAATATGACTGATACATATGGTCAACAACAATAGAATCTCCCATAGGTGTAGGCAAATAGACAAGAGAAATCAAAGAGTCATAGGATACACCCAATTATAGAGCAAAATAAGATGACACATATGCATAAGTAGAGCCTGGATCAAATAATACCGATGCGTCTCTATGAAAGACTGTAACAATACTAATGATGAAAGAATCAAAAGCAACTGCCTCCATCCTAGTAGGAAGAGCATAATATATGGCCTGGCCTCCCCTCTAGGGAGACCTCCACCCATTTGAGCTCCATCTCGAGCTGGATGTGCAGGTAGAGTAGTAGCTGGTGTGGTAACCATAGCCTGAGGACCTGGTAAGCATGCAAAGCCTTAGTAGTCTATGGAGGTACACCCCTCATGAGTTTGGGACAAACCCTTACCATATGACGAGTGTCACCATACTCCAAACAAGCTCTTAGAGGATATGGTTGTTGTGGCTAGCTCATGCCTGATCAGCTGGACTGACCGCTGAAAGCACACGTGCAAGAGGTGAACTAGATAATGGTGATGTAAAATAGGGATCCTGAGGCCTAGGATTGGCCAGAACATCGCTAGAAGCTAGAAGTGCTGAATGAACAGGGCGACTCATATATCCGTTATCATGATGAACTACGACTATGGCACGGGTACCACTGTATGTAATAGAATCTCGAGGCCTCTTGGCCTCCCTCTCCTCTCTCTCTCGATTCCACATACCCTCCAATCTCCTAGCGATCCCCACTACCTACTGGTATTCGATGTCCATTTTAACCCTCGAGCCATGATAAATTTGATACTGGGGTGGAGCCATTCGATAAATAAATAGACTCGCTCTCTTATAGTAGCAACCAAGGTTGGTGCACGCCTAGTCAAATAACTAAACCAGACCGCATGCTCTGATAGGTCATATAACCCTAGCGCAACTGCTCAAACTTTGCACACCATGCATATCTAAGACTCTAGGGAACAAACTCCCTCAATGATATATATGAGAATTGAGTCCAAGTGAGTGAAGCTGCCTCAGCTGAACTATCCAACTTTTATTATCACCGCCACTGATAAGTCGCTCCCTTAAGCTATAAAGTAGTTAAAGGAACCCCATTAGACTCAATACCTATATTACGAAGGATACAATGATACTCCTCAAGAAATCCCTAGGTATCCTCTAACACCAACCCGCTGAAAGTAGGAGGGTGGTACTTCTTGTACCTCTCCTTCCTGAGTTGCTCCCCTTCAGAAACTGACGCCCTAACCTCGAGCTAAACTGGGGTGGCCTACTATACATGTATGACCTCTAGGACCTGGTCAACTTGAACCCATTGCTCAGGGTACAGGCAATGGGTTCTATGCTCTTCCCCCAGCCTGAGATGTGGCAGGAGCAAGTGGTATAAATTGTCATGCCCTGTTTTCTTGCAAAAGCGGGCTTCGATGTGTGACTCTTTTAAATAAATAAGGTATTAAATGATAAGAGTCATCACCTAATGATTTTGAGGTGCGTTAGGGAACCTATCTACAAATAACTCTATTTTAACTAGACAATGTTATCAAAGACCGGGTAAGGGCCTAAATTACCTCAAAGAGAAGGTGTTAGGCATTTTTTGAGGTCCACAACTGTAGGTCCTAGATGAATTTAGACTATGTGGATTATATACTTAAGCTAGGTGATTAAATAAATAGAAGGGAAGTTTAGAAGTCGAAGAGTCTTATTAAGAACATGAGAATCGGTAAAAGTCTTAATAATTACGAAGGTATAAATAATGTTGATCTCTGTTAAGTATGGATGAAAAGCACATAAATAAGGGGGGAGGGGAGGTCCTAAGTTTTTTAGCCTAAAGGATCACCATGTTCAACATAAATAATACTTCGCAACTCCCTTTAGCTAGGTGTTGCTCATATTATTCAGTGGCACTGACTAATATATCCTGCTACCCGATTACTATGTTGAAGTTATTTACTTAATGGCATTCTAGTTCATTTCTAAGCCGTACCATATGCGTACATTACCCATATCATGCCTATTGTCTAGGAGGCTTTAGACCTACTATTAAGTGGTTTTAGACTTTACTTAGGTTGCTTAAAAATGATAAAACTAGGCAACATTCAATAAAGGTAGAACTGCATACAACAAAAACAAAAGGCTCAAGTTAATCTACACACATAAGCAGGAAAGCACGCAAACAGATTTTTAGTTGGGCAGTAGATGGAATTAGGACGTATTAGACTCGTTAAGTCCTATAGGCATGATTTTTAAATGATTCCAGTATCATACGAGTAGTGTTGTAGTTTTTTTATTAACGTTTGGGGAGATTAGATCATTACAAATCATATAGGCATGTTGCATAATAAAATAACGAAAACAACCTCATAATTCTGAATTACTAGAGATAATTTTATAGATATGCATCTTAGCTAGGTCACAGTATCCTTTAAGCAGGATTTCTAATAGTTGGTGGTTGAAATTGGTTTTATGATACTTTATCCCTATATGCATGCTATCTAAGTTAAATAGTACAAAAAACGCGCGAAGTAGTATCTAGGTAAGTAAAGGTATTGCTTTATTATGTCCTGTATGAATGCTATCTAAGAGTGGTGGATAGTAGACATGGAAACAAATATAGCATATTTGACATATGAAGTGAAATGAATGCGTGATACCCATAGACATGCTTTCTATTAGTTTACAACACATGAAACCTAATAGCACATATGGCATGCAAAACAAAATAGCAAATAGACCACGTAGATCTTGTGGGCATGTTTCTACCCTTTTATGCAAGCATTAGAATGTGCATGATTCCCCAATTATTTGTTTACAGATTATTAGAGGCCGAAAATAAAAGAGCACAAGTTCAAACATTGCACTACCTTCGGGTGTGTAAAAAGCCTAGGCCCAAAGGAAATTAATGCAGCAAAGCCTAGGCCTTCAGCAGGCCCATTCTTCATAGCAATAACAGAACCAAACCCAAATACACCCTCAAAAAGCAATGACTCTGAACAAAAATAAATAAATAATTCCATTTCGAATAATATCACTTTAATTGGAAAAACTCCCTTGTACTACCTTCGGGTGTGTAAAAAGGAGGTGTAAAAGCTCTGGTGACTCTACTGGGGAATCAAAACCCAGAACTTCGGTTCAGGGTTCAAGAATTCGAGCTTCGAATAGCTGTTATGAGTGGCTTTATTTATTATCTGATTTTTGTACATGTTTGAGCCTAATATGCTAAGTGCCACTTTTACCGCTTTGATATTTTGTGAACTGTATATAAATTGCTATGAAACCCTCTTCTCTCTAAGTCTTCTAAATCATCTGAGAAGTGTGCACTTCATGTGACTTCTTTTATATTAGAGTCTTATCCCAATTTTAGAATGAGGTTCGGACAAGTTTCAAAGCCGGTGAAGCTTCTGTATTCCTGGTACGCTGCCCCTCCTCCCCGGCTTGAGCTGTCCAATCGGGTAAGCCAGGTCTAAAACAATACACCCAGGTTTTACACCTAGTATAACAAAACCTCATTCCGGATCCCTAGTAGGAACATTTGTTTACATAACGTGCATTTGACTTTGGAGACTCAACACATGGGTTGTGTATGTCTAGGACAGGTGTACCCGAAATGAAAAGACCATCCTGATACATCCTACTTGCTACTTGTGCATTTATTTGCTTCGGATGTGCATGTTGACCGGCTTGTTAGATAATAAGAGAAAGTTGGGAAACGAAAAGTCAATATGAGAGCTAAGAGAGATAATCACTTGTTTTTGAAAAACAAGTGTCCAAAAATATACCGGAACTCTGCCAAAATTTTGGAAAAAAAAGAAGAGAAATTTTTTTTTTAAAAAAAAAAATTGTAGGCTTTGTTTTTATTTTGTCAAATCCGCCTTAATTATATCACTTTGATTCTTACCAAATATGGGATACGTAGGCAACCCCCATTGGGTCCAACTTCTCTTTCTGGAAAAATAGCCCAAAAAACCAAAAAAATTATTTTTATTGTTAATAAGCAGGGTGATGCCGTTCTTGTCTAAAATAGCTGAATGTCCCTAAAAGGGCGCTGGAAGGCCGTTTTGCAAGAACAACCACCTTTGGTCGCTTTTTCAAGGTTTTGGCCGTGTAGTAAACACAGCCTTAAAATCTTCTTCCCCGAAATACTGAAATGCCATATTTGCAAGGCCGGATTTTTTAATGAAAATTTCAAAAAAAAAATATGTTCACTTTTTCTAGAGTCAAAGTGCGTCATAACCTTTTGTAATTAAATCACCCAAATAAATGTGCGGGATGAGCACAAATGAAATTGAACCATTCGCAGCTCTTAAAGAGATCCCCTTATAGCTCCACATATGGTGGAACGATTTAGGAAAAGGCAGTAGTGAAACTGTGGTAAAGGTTTTGGGTGGTCTTATTGGACTTTTGAACATCAAGCCAAGATTGGATGTGATTGAAGCCTTGATACCTTTTTGGGATCCAACTCGCAATGTGTTCCGCTTTTCTGACTTTGAGCTCATACCCGCGCTAGAGGAAATTGTGGGTTATGCCGGCCTTAACGGAAACCTTAGAAGTCGGCACCCGGTGTCACCAAGACCGGCATCTCCCCACAAATATCTGGATATGTTGTGTATTAGCCGGGATATTCAGAATGGAAATTTATCTGAAGGGTATTGCACTTTTCAATTCTTATACCAACGCTATGGTAACCCCCAAGGTTTTAAAGCGCCGAATACTGGTCTGAACCATGCCGGGAATAAAGATAAATGGGAGGCAAGGCGGGGTATGGTTTTTATAGTAGCATTCTTGGATGTTGTAATCTTTCCGTGAGAAGACGGCAACATAGAATTGGGCCTCGTGGGAATGGTTGATGTCGCAATCAAGAAAGCTAATGGCACTTTGGTTCCCCTGATCTTATCTGAGATTTACCGAGCTTTGACCATTTGTCAAGAAGGTGGAAAATTCTTCCAAGGCTGCAACTTACTATTGCAATTGTGGATACAGGAACACCTCTGTCACCATGACGGGTATCTGAACTACGATATGACTGATCTCAATTGCATCAAAGAATTTGAAAGCCGAGTAGTGGGTGTTGAATTTCCCGAGGGTAACGAAGCTTGGTTTGGATGGCTCCCTGTCACCAATGCAATATACATGTCAGCCGAAGTGTGTTATCTTCTTCTAATGGGCATCTGGAGCATCCAGTCGCATGCTCCTCATAAAGTTTTGCACCAACTGGGCAGATTTCAAACCGTTCCTCATGACGAAGATTTGAGTAGACATGTCATCGAATTGGGCCCAAAGGCCGTATTTCCGGGAGGAAGAGTTTGCCAAGTGTGGAATGAGTGCAGATTTCTCGAACCTTAGACTATGGTGCGGGATCTAGCTAGAGGTGGGGTAGACCCCAAGTATATTATTTGGTTCGATAAAATGTATCAAATTTCTTAGAGACCTGCTAAGAGACCTCATGTTCAAAAATTCACTAACGACTCGCAGGAGCAGTGGGGTTGGTTGGCAAAATAAGAAAGTTCTAGGGCCAAGATAAATAAATTAAAGGAACAAATCAAGGACCTCAACTTTGGCGCCAGTATCCAAGTTACTACAGATGAAGCGGAAAAGAAAAAGCTAACTCAGGAAAACGAAGCCCTCAAAGCTCAAATCCAGAAAATGAGAATAGGTTCTAGAAACCCGGAAAGAAGCCGAGCGGATGAAAGGCTTATAAGCAGCCTGAGAAAGAAAGTACTTGAGTGTCAAGATAACCTAGAAAAATTTGAGGCCAGCCTAGCAAAAGTCCGGGCACAATTAGCAAAGAATGCAGAAGGGCTGGCATAGTTTGTGCAACAAATGAAAATAAAATATGAGGGGACAATCACGAATATGAAGAAAAATCTAACCACCCTTGAAAATGAGTCGGATAAACAGATAGGATCTTCAAAGCCGATAGGGAACATTGTTATGCTTCGATGGCCTAGATGGAAGAAGATATGCAACAGTTGCAAAATCAAAGCCAGGATGACACTCAGGTGCTAGATGCCCGGAATTAGCAAATCGGGCGCTTGCTTCAGGAAAAGGGTATTGTCCGAGAGAGGGTTAGATCCATTGTCATCTACATCGCCGTGAAATGCCAAGCATGTGCGGACATGACTCAAACCACTTTCTTTGCTACAGTAATGACATTTATCCGCCAGTTAATGATTGATTTGGAGCGGCTTCAAGGGGATCTCGCACGTAGGCTCATGGAGAGAGCGAATGATGTCCCACGGGCCCCAGGAGTTGAAGCATTGATTTATTCATGATTTTTCATTTATCGAGTCTGTATTTCAGTTGTTAGTTTAAAGCGTATTTCGAGTCTGTTTGTAGTTTGTAAATCCCAAGAAATGAGTAGTTTGAAGTCTTTTGTAATAGAAAAGTTCAGGAGTTTTTTATTAATAAAAATTTAAAATTCCCAAAAAATTATTTCTTTATTTTCTGCATTTATTTTCTTGAACTACGTAATGATCTGATTCATGCGGGTCATGATATGTAGGCAATCCTTGTCGGATTCGATCATCGCTATAAAATAAATTGAGTGAAAAAATAAACTTGAAAAAAAAATTAAGTGAAAAAGAGAAAGAAAAATAGTGAAAGGAAAGAAAAAAACAGAGCGACAAGAAATAATAGAGTGACAAACAAAAAGAGAAAAAAAGAGTGCCAAAAATAAAAGAGCAGCAAAAACAAAACAAAAGTCAAGAGTGATTAGAGAGAAACAAAGATGAAGAAAAGAGATCCATACTAAAAGATTTAATTAAGGCCGGGATGAAACACGCAACCGTTCAAACACATGGTAGAAGCGTTTACCTGTTAAGTGCATTGCATCCCAATATGCGATTTCCTATATGTAAAATTTTTCGAAACTAATAAGGTTGTTGGGTGTGCAAACTAGCCAGGTATTGGTGGTTGGTTTTCTTGGTAGTCTAGCCTTCCCTTCTTCGCAAGATCCAAAGGCACAGATGGCCTCCACAAGCAATATACCAATCATAGGTCCTGAGGATAGCTTGGCATCGGCTATTCTACAGCTAGAACCAGTACCTGTTGAAAAGAATAAGATATTATGTCTCCGTATATGGGAAATGTTTGACGCCTACTCTAATGGTAGGGAACCGCCAAGTGCAGTCCTTAAATTCCCCGAATTGAAACCAGGTCATTGTCCCTGTGCCCAACCCGCTCATCCTATGCCGGCACCCTCCAAGGATCCTGACATGCTTCTATAGTTCACCCCAAGCACCGGCTCCAAGGGCACCACCTCCAATGTTCACCTTTCAGGGTCCATAGCTTCAATCGAATATAACATATGTGACCCCGTACTCTTTCACTCAACCTATGCGATATGATCTCTCGGTGGAGCAAGAAAAGCAAATTAAAAATCCATAGCAAGAGGAAATTGCTCGGAAGATGAAGAGTCTGGAACAAAGCTTGAAAAACATGCAAGGTCTGAGTGGACAAAAGAGTGTCTCATACTCTGACCTCTGTATGTTTCCCATGTCCACTTGCCAGTTGGTTTCAAGATGCCAAAACTTGAAAAGTACGACGGGCACGGAGACCCGGTCGCCCATCTGAAATGATATTGTAACCAGTTGAGGGGTGTTGGTGGAAAATAGGAGCTACTAATGGCCTATTTTGGGGAGAGCCTGGTCGGTATTGCTTCTAAATGGTACATGGACCAGGATATATCTCGGTGGCACATATGGGATGACCTGGCTCAGGAATATGTCAGGAAGTTTTAATACAACATCAACATTGCCCCTGACAGGAATTCATTGTCAAATCTAAAAAAGAAGTCCTCAGAAGGTTTCTTAGTGTATGCTGTCAAATGGTGAGAGCAAGCGCCATAGTTAAACCTCTAATGGATGAAACAGAGATGGTTAGTGTCTTTCTTCAAGCCCAAGAGGCTGATTATTATCAAAACACGATGTCTGCAATGGGTAAACTATTTGTCGAAGCCATCAAAATCGGTGAAATGGTTAAAAATGGGTTGAAAGCAGGACGAATCTTGAGTCAGTCTGCTATAAGGGCTACCTCCCAAGCAATCCAGGGCGGGTGTGGAGGAGTAGCAAATCGAAAGAATAAGAAAGAAACAGCAATGGCAACTGTGAGTGCAAGAAAACTTGTTCAACCAGATCTATTTTCTCTAAAAGAACACCACAACACTATTACTCCCACCAAGATGTAGCTTATGCTCCTCAACCATACACAGTGAAGAATGCCCAACACTACGTCAGGCCATAACAACAATTTAATCAGAACAGAGCTCCATTTCCTAGAAATCAACCCCCTAACCAAGCTCACTATAATTCTCGACCTCCACAAAACAACTTTCGTGCCCAGGAGCTGCCAAGGAAAACAAACTTCACACCCATTGGTGAGTCCTATTCTAGCCTATTCCAAAAATTAGTCCAAATGGGTTTGTTTCAAACCGTATCCCCGAATAGGCAAAACCCAGAGTCACCCTCTTACCAACATGGCACCCGGTGTGACTATCATTCAGGGGCAGAAGGGCATGATACAGATAATTGTTGGACCTTGAAGAGGGCTGTGGAATATCTGATAGAACAAAAGAGAATAGTGCTAAGGGACGAAAACGTTCCTAATGTAACCAAAAATCCGCTATCGGCTCATAATAACGGGCCAGTTATTGGGATAATTTGTGAAGACAGGGAGTTTGACCTAGCTCTAAAAGCCATCATTGCCATAGCCGATGTGGAAAAGAAGCCAAAAGCTATCGCGAAACAAAACAAGGGGGCAGGAAAAGAGCAAAACCACCCCTCAAAAGACAGAAAAGAAAGTGGAAGCTGAAACCGGGGCAGCGCCCTCCAAAGATGCCATTCTCTTTGTCCCTCGAGGCCGCAAGAAAGAACATATGACATTAAGTCCTCCTAGGAGGTTTAAGTTAAACAAGGAAACTCAAATGTATGTGCCCAAGGGGACTTACGTGATATGGGGGCCAATAATTCCACCGAAGTTGAATGAGCCATTGGTTATTGGCCACGCACCACAAAGGCCCATGATAGATCCCACCGCTATGCCATGGAACTATAACATATCATTAGTAACTTACAAAGGCAAAGATATCTTGGGAGAAGTTCAGGAAAATGACCCGGCTAAGAAGTACCTCAATCTGGAGTAAGTGAATAATTCCACAAAGAAGCGTTTCCCACGTAAGAAGCTACTGAGTGTTGAAGAAGTAGAAGAATTCTTCCAGAAAATGAAAATTCTAGACTACGAGATAATTGACCAACTTCAAAAGTCTCCTGCTCAAGTCTCTCTGTTGTCTCTGCTAATGAACTCGACAGAACATCAAAAAGTGTTGATCAAAACTCTCAATGATGCATATGTACCCATTGAAACCACTGTAGAACAGTTAGAGAGGATGACAGAGAGGTTCTTTGCAGTCAATCAAATCTTCTTAATCAAGAATGATTTGCCCCCGGAAGGGGCTGCACACAACAAAGCCCTTCACTCGACAGTTAAATGCGAAGGGTACTATGTGAAAAGGTTCATGTTAGATGGTGGTTCTGGGGTAGATATTTGCCCACTCTCAACTCTACAATGTATGGAAATCGGTACTGATAGAATCAGACCCAACAACGTTTATGTGTGTGCTTTTGGTGGCATAAAGAGAGATACAATAGGTAAGATTGATTTGATTCTGACTACCGGCCCGGTAGACTTCGAGGTGACCTTTCAAGTTTTGGACATGGATAGTTCCTATAATTTCCTCTTGGGAAGACCGTGGATTCACGCAGCAGGGGTTGTGCCTTCTACTCTCCACCAGATGGTGAAATTCGAACATGAAGATCAGGAGATTGTAGTTCACGGGAAAGATGAGCAGTCAATCTACCGGGACCCATCAGTCTCATGTCTCGAAACCAGAAAAGGTAGTGAGCATAAAGTTTATCAAGCTTTTAAAGTGTTGGTCGCAGACCAATATGAGGAAGGAAACCCTTGTCCTCAACCTTTTCTGTCAAATGCCTTCATCATGGTTGCTGCTGAAATGATTAAACATGGTTACAAGCCTGGTAAGGGACTATGGGCATCACTGCAAGGTATAACAGAACCTGTCACCCTACCAACCATCAAGAAGCGCTTGGTGTGGGCTTCCAAGCCACACCAGCTAATGAAAATTGTCGGATGAAAGAAAGAACAATGGTTGGGTCTTGCCTCAACCGATTCCGCATCTTTATAGGACATTTGTCAAGCCTAAATACAATGAGGAAGAGGAAGATGAGGTCTTTACGGACGAGGAAATTGAAGAGATATGTGGGGCCATGAGACATATACTATATGAAGCCCACATGGTCTAACCAGGGGAAGGCTCAAGCACCGCTGAGGTGCTATACATAGGACCCTGTGCCAAACTACAAAATTGGAAGACTACTCCATTCCCAATCATGCGGGAGTCCCGGTAGTCTAGTCCTGCCACTTTTTCTACATCAAGAGTTATTTGAGGGTGTAACTCGAATGTTTTCATTTGTTTCCTGCTTTTAATTCCCAATGTAAACCCTTTTATCTTCAAATTCAAAGAAATGAAATCAATATTTCATCGTTCGTCTTTATTTATTCTTTCTGATTTTTGTTATTTTTCTCTTATATTTCTTCTTTCGGTTCTAATAATGCGGCTTTAAATAACATGACATGCTTGCGGACTTCATGCCCAAATTCAAACACGCTATCTAACTATGAAATAATGAACCAAGAACAAGAATATAATGAAGAATAGGCTTTTAGGGAAATAAATCAAGAATTGGAATAATTTGAGAATAAAGCTAAGTCAAACTTAAATGATACTAAGCCGGTTAATCTGGGTAGTTTGGAAGAAGTCGGGGAAACCAAGATAAGCATTCACACATATGAAGAAACTCAGGATGCATTGATCCAACTCTTGTTTGAGTTTAAAGATGTGTTTGCTTGGTCATACGACTACATGCTAGGACTGAGTGTCGATTTGGTGGTACACAAGTTGCCAACTTACCCCGACCACCCCCCAGTCCAACAAAGCAAAGATATGTTAAAACTGATATCAGTGATAAGATTAAAGAAGAGGACATAAAATAGTTAAAAGCGGGGGTGATCCGAGTGGTTTGATACACCACATGGTTAGCCAATGTAGCTCCAGTGCCAAAGAAATACAGGAAAACCCGAGTGTATGTGGATTATAGAGATCTGAGTAAAGCAAGTCCTAGGGATAATTTCACGTTGCCGAACATCCACATCCTTGTTGATAACTGTGCCAAATATGAGATACAGTCCTTCATGGATTGTTATGCAGGATATCACCATGTGTTGATGAATGAAGAGTATGCAGAAAAGACAGCTTTTACTACACCCTGGGGCACATACTGTTACAGAATCATGCCTTTTGGTCTGAAGAATGCCAGGGCAACCTACATAAAGGGCCATGACTACCATTTTTCATGACATGATGCACCAAGAGATAGAGGTGTATGTGGACGGCGTGATCATCAAGTCAAGGACCCAGGATGACCATGTTCGGGATTTGAGAAAATTCTTTGAGCGGCTGCATAAATATGATCTGAATCTAAACCCAGCCAAATGTGCGTTTAGAGTACAATTAGGAAAACTCTTGGGATTCATAGTCAGTCGAAGGGGCATCGAGCTAGACCCAAAATGATAAAGTCCATTCGAGATTTGCCTCCTCCAAAAACCAAGAAAGATGTTATGAGCTTGCTTGGAAGATTGAACTACATCAGCCGATTTATTTCCCACTTGACGACTACATGTGAACCCATGTTCATGCTATTAAAAAAAGATGCAACAATTAAATGGGAAGATGAGTGCGAATAAGCTTTTGATAAAAACAAAGAATACTTGTCAAACCCGCCCGTCTTGGTCCCATTAGAACCGGGAAGGCCTCTATTTTTGTATTTGACAGTCTTGGAAAATTCTTTTGGCTGTGTCCTTGGACAACATGATGTGACCGGGAGGAAAGAGCAGGTGATCTACTATTTGAGTAAAAAGTTCACGAGTTATGAAACTAAATATACCTTGTTGGAAAGGACTTGTTGCGCTCTGACTTGGGTTGCTCAGAAGCTAAGGCATGACTTGTTGGCCTACACCACCTACCTCATTAACAGGTTAGACCCTTTAAAGTACATATTCCAGAAACCAATGCCCATAGGAAGGCTAGCAAAATGGCAGGTCTTGCTCACTGAATTTGACATAATCTATGTCAACCGCACGGTGATGAAAGCTTAGGATTTAGCAGATCATTTGGATGAAAACCCGATTGACGATGAATACCAACCTTTGAGAACCTACTTCTCGGATGAAGAGGTAAATTCAGTTGAGGCAATATCTGAATATAATAATGCTTGGAAAATGTTCTTTGATGGAGTGGCAAATGCAAAAGGTGTTGGAATTGGGGAAATCTTGATCTCACCCACTGGTTAGCATATCCAGCCACAGCCGGCTCCGATTTTTCTGCACAAACAACACTGTCGAGTATGAAGCCTGCATTATGGGTATGAACATGGCAATTGACCAAGATATCGAAGAATTGTTAATCATAGGAGATTCGGATCTGATTATCCGACAAGCCCAAAGAGAATGGGAGACTCGAGATGTCAAACTTATTCCCTACAAGAAACATGTGGAAGACCTTAGCAAGTGATTCAAGTCAATAGAATTCAGGTACATCCCTCGTTGTCACAATGAACTAGTTGATGCACTTGTTACCTTGGTCTCGATGCTGCCATACCCAGGCAATGTCCACGTTGATCTCTTGGAAATCCAAATCAAGGAAAAGCACGGTTACTGTAATATGGTTGAGGCAGAACCAAGTATTCAGCCATGGTATCATGACATCAAAAGATTTCTGAAAACTAGAGAATACCCCAAGCAAGTCAGTGGAGACCGAAAGAGAAGCATTAGACAGCACACAAGTGGTTTCTTCTTGAGTGGAGATGTCTTGTACAAAAGAACTCCGGACCTCAACTTGCTAAGATGTGTTGAAGCCTAAGAAACCGGAAGAATCATGTATGAAGTGAACACAGGAGTGTGCAGACCCCACATGAATAGGTATGTTTTGGCAAATAAAATCCTTTGAGAGGGCTATTACTGGATGACTTTGGAAAAAGGACTATTTCAGTTTCATCCGGAAATGTCATCAATGTCAGGTGCATGGTGATTTGATCCACGCATCACCTAAAGAACTGCATCCTATGTCAGCACCTTGGCCATTTGTCGCCTGGGGCATGGACGCCGTTGGGCCGATCGAGCCAAAAGCTTTAAATGGACACAGATTCATATTGGTCGCTATCGACTACTTCACAAAGTGGGTCGAAGCAATTACTCTCAAATCTATCACCAAGAAAGCTGTAGTAGACTTCGTAAATTCTAACCTCATCTGCCATTTTGGTATTCCTGCAACTATCATTACAGATAATGCTGCAAATTTGAATAGTCATTTAATGGGGGATATATGTGAACAATTCAAGATAACGCATCAGAACTCCACTCCTTATCGTCCCAAAGCTAATGGTGTCGTCGAAGCAGCGAACAAGAACATCAAAAAGATTTTGAGAAAGATGATTCAAATTTCCAAGCAGTGGCATCAAAAGTTGCCTTTTGCATTTTTAGGGTATCGCACTACTGTGCACACATCGATTGGAGCAATCCCGTAACTTTTGGTTTATAACACTGAAACCGTAATACTCGCAGAAGTTGAAATCCCTTCTCTAGGGATTATTGTAGAAGTTGAAATTTAAGATAGTGAGCGGGTCAAAACCCGTCTAGAATAGTTGACCCTGATCGATGAAAATCGAATTGCCGCAGTCTGCCACGGGCGGTTGTACCAGCAAAGGATGGCCCGTGCCTACAATAAGAAAGTGCGGCCAAGAAACTTTGAAGTGGGGCAACTCATTTTAAGGCATATTCTTCCCCATTATCAGGAAGCAAAAGGAAAGTTTGCTTCTAATTTTAAAGGTCCATACATTATCAAAAAATTATTACCAAAAGGGGCATTATATCAGGGAGACATTGAAGGGAATGACCCTGACATAGCAGCGAACGCAGATGCAGTCAAAAGGTACCATGTCTAATCCTTCTGCAGCAATAGCATTATCCGATTGGGATGATGAAGACTTCCATTCTCGCTAACCCAAACACTCCAATCTTTTGCTAACCCTTCGAGCTGGTTAACTTTCTTTCATTACCCTCTTTGAACTCGAAGACGTTTGTAACCAAAAAAAAAGAAAAAATGAAATGATGAAAAGAAAAGAAAAAAAAGAAGAAAAATAAAACAAAAACAAAAACAAAAACAAAATGTTTTTCGGAACTACGTTTGACTTGATTCCGAAAGGATACGTAGGCAGCCTCTCTCTTGGGTTCAGTCACACCAAAACAAAAATCCAATTTCCCCCAAAAATGAAACTGGGGCAGATGTTATAATGGTTCGGCGATGATCCCGCCTAAACGGTTCCAAAGTTGTAATTCGATCCAATTCTTTTAACACAAACCTTGTTCAAGCCCTTTCGACCAATCGGCGAAAGGTTTTCAAAATCAGAGAACGCAGTAGTTTGGATCCGATGCAATCGATATCAGAGAAATATCTTATTGGTGAAAACCTACGGGCATCGTAAGGCGATTGTGAGCAGAGAAATTGAAAATGAGAGAATCTTGTTAGTGAAAACTCATAAAAGAGCACTATGAGGCGAATGGTGAGAAGAGAAATGAGAGAGGTCGATTGGCAAAAACCCGCAAAGGGCGTCGTTGATTGAAAATAAGAAACCATTCACCACCACGGGTATTGAAAGAGTCATGGCAAGGTTTCTCAGTCATAAAACACGGGTTGCAAATGGGTTTATGAGAAGTTGGATGGTTGTCCAAATCGGATATCCAGTCCAAGAAGCATGTCATGTCTATTGAAGTTTGCATGCTCCCTAGATAAGTCTGTCTTTCCTCCTCGAAGGGGACACTTCTCCTTAAATTAATATTCTTGTCCTTTACTTTTCCTTGAATCCCTTTCGGTCTAACTAGGTTCCAAAACTAATACAAAGAAAATGTGGTAAGATTGGTTTTACAGGTTTCTGCTTAATAAGCCAAGTCCAAAGAAAAGTACCTAACCTCAGCAGGTGCATCAAGTTGATCACGACTGGCCATGATAGTCGATGCTCTGAATCCAAAGTAATTGAAAATGAAAAGAAATCCAAAGTCAAAAGCCCGTAGAGGCAGAATAAAGTGAAAGGGCCAAAGGCCCATATGGGCGAGCCGTCATGAGAAATTTTGAAAAGTTGAGTTCCTCTATTTTAGGAGAGAGATCAATCTTCAGAAAAACCAGCAAGCAGCAGAGGTCTTCACCAAAAGTTGGGCCGAGATCAAGTGATCAAAATAATCAAGGCCACAAAACCAATCATCGTTTCAGACTAAAAACTATTCTTTTTTTGAAAAATTTGAAACAGGGATAATCCAAAGCAACCATCCAAGAAGCAAGTGCAACCAAAAAGGAAAAATGCACAAGAGTGAGAAATAGCTTCGCACCAATAATCAACCTAAAAGGGAAGTTTCCTCCAAATTCTTTCCTACATTTTTACTAAAACAAAAGAGAAAAAGAAAAAAAATTGAATTGAAAAATGAAATGAAATGAAAAAAAAGAGAGAGAAGAAGAAGAAAAATCCCAAATCATGGTAGCATAGGGTCTCCAATCTCTAGCTACGTCCTTTCTAGCATAGGGTCCCATTCCCTAGTTGTCCCTGGCATAACCGAGGACCTTTTTTTTCCGGCATAACCCGTGGACCTCCCCGACATAACTGAGGTCTCTCTTTTTTTTTTCCAGCATAACCCGATGAACTTTTCTAGCATAACGCATGGACCTCCCCAACATAAATCGAGGACATTTTTTCTTTTCCCGCATAACTCGATGACTTTCCCAGCAAAACCCATGGACCCCCCTGGCATAACCTGAGGACCTTTCTCTTTTCCGGCATAACCCGATGACTTTTCCGACATAACCCGTGGACTTTTTTCTTTTCTTCCGGCATAACCCGATGACTTTCCTGGCATAACCCATGGACCTCCCCGGCATAACCCGAGGACCTTTTTCTTTTTTTCGGCATAACCCGTGGACCTCCCCGGCATAACCCGAGGACTTTTTTCTTTTCTTCCGGCATAACCCGATGCCTTTCCCGGCATATCCCGTGGACCTCCCCAGCATAACCCGAGGACTTTTTTTATTTTCTTCCGGCATAACCCTATGACTTTTCCGGCATAATCTGTGGACCTCCCAAGCATAACCCGAGGACCTTTTTCTTTTTCCGGCATAACCTGGTCATCTTTCCAGCATAACCTCGCAATATTCCCAGTTTAGGGTTTCACTCCCTACTCCCAAGGATACACAATCCTGATTTTTATTGCTTTCAATAAAGAAATAGTTTAGATTTTTGTTGCAAATGACTCACGAAATTTTTCTAGTGATAACTGGGGTAGAAAAATTTCGTTCATTTGTTTGTTTTGGTGTCTTAGCAGGTATGGCCTCGAGGCACAAGGTCCGTGAAGACCAAAAAAATGAGTCTCAATCCAAAATAAAGAAAAGAAGAAAAAGATAAAAAAGAAATAAACTCAAAATGTTAAAGTGGAGAAGGATACAGACTGCTCAAGCTATGATTGAAATCACAGGATTCGCATGTCCCGCCTTGATCTAAAGCTGAAGAAATAATCAGCACCTATAGCTAACGAGCATTATGATTCAGACTTGAGTCCACAGCAAAAACCAGTTGAGACTCAAGATCAAGCCTCAAGAGATTTATAGATAGGAATCTTGTAACTCGTAATTGATAGGATTAGCTAGCTTAGCTTTTTATTTTCCATTTTGGTGTAATAAGGAGTTCAGTAAGCAGTAGCAGCAGCAGCAGTTAAATTACAGCTTTATGGTAGTCCCAACCATCAAAACTTCTAGAACTACACTCACCTGATTCCTTTATAGCCAAGGATATGTAGGCGACCTTTGAAGCAAGGTTCGGTCAGTCTCTTTCAAAAATGCTTCTCACGGAGTGTCAAACGGGTAAAAATCCCTCATAATTGCTCATTTTATCTTTGCTCGAAAACCCTTCATGTCTCCGAGCAAAGAGGGGCAGCTCTGAGCGCATGATTTTTGCCTCACACGAATTACCCCTACAAAATTTCCAAAATTAGATTTTTCCTTTTAATTATTTGTTATTTAAGAATTATTGTAGAATTTTTTTGTTTGTTTGCATTTTGTATGCATGTTTGATTTTACTTAAATCATAAAAATACAAAAATATATTGCATTTGCATTTAAAACTTAATTTTACATTTTTTTCTTGATTAATTAGTAAATTAGTATTTTACAAAAATGAAAATCACAAAAATAAGTCATTTTTGCATTTTTAATTTTGAGTTTCGAATCTTGCTAGTTTTTCTTTTAATTTAGTAGTTAACTATATGTGGTAATTGTTATTTAGAGTTAATTTAATTTGATAGGATAATTTGATTAGGAATTAATCAAGGTTTTATTTTTAATTTTAAAAGAAATTAAAAAAGAAATTGCAAATAAAAAGGAAATAAAAGAAAGAAATTAGATTCTGGGCCATTTTAATTTGAATGCCCCAAGCCCAAACCATTTCCCACAAATATCCGCTCAAGACAGGCCCAGATCTGCCCCAACCCGGTCCAAATCCCACCAGGACCAAACGACCCCGTTATAATAGCCATTGATCTGGACCGTTGATCTCATTTGATCAAACGGTCCAGAACTGAACCCCATGCGATATATAACTATCCTAACCTACCCCCCCCCTCAAACTCATCTCTCTCATCTCACCCCCTTTATAGAGACCGAAACAAAACCCTAAGCCGCCCTAATTTTCCGCCACCTCAAGTCGGTGGCGCCACCTCCAAACCACACCAAATTAACATCGTAGAACCCCCATGGCTCCATCTTCCCTAATATACAACTGGTTTCACTTGAATCCATACAGAACTCGTTGAATCTTAAATCAAAGCATGAACCCTAAATTCCCAAAACTAAATCAGTGAGCCTATTGAAGATTTGAAGTCGAAATTGGCTTTATTCATGTGGTTTCGTTTGAGAAAACATGATTAAAGCCTATTTCCGTCAAAATCGAAGGCTCAAGGATAATTTCAAGATTTGGCCGTCAGTTTTTAGGTATTTTCAGTTTCTGTCCCTTTTCCTACATTTTTCTTTTTTTTTCTTCGTTTGAGATTCATCTTCATCTCTTTTCTGTTCCCTATTTTCTTCTTCTTTGCTATATGTTTCTTTTAAATCGTTGTCTGTAGCATAATAAGATATAGTTTATTTTGTTTTATGTTTTATTGTTTAAAACTAATTAGTTCATTTCCTTTTTATTTTGATTTTGGTTTTATCATAAAAGTTTTTGGTTTTTTCCCTTAGCCCGTTACATTGGGATTTTGGATTAGGGTTTGAACTGAGCTTTGAAATTAGAAGCCCAAAAGGATTTAGACTTGTGTCTTGCAAGCTCAGACGGGGCTTGAACTATTGGGTCAATTTGACCCATGACCCATACTTATCTGGTCTCTGAAGTAAAAAATAGGGCTCCTAAGGGGTAAACTAGGAAATCTAGGTGAAAGAATCTTATTTAACTGAATAGGAAGCTTCCTAGAAGCTGGGGAGTGGGACTTTACTGAAATTCTAAGTTTTAAGCTAAATATCTAAGCAAAAATAAAAATTTAAAAAGGTTTTAGGTGCAAAACTTAGCTCATTTTTGGAGCCCTAAAACATTGCCTATAAAGGAATCCTTACTTGAGGTTCAAGTTAGAATTTAGAGACCAAAAATACTGAAAAATTAAAATGGCTGGAATTTGGAGAAAACTCTAAAAACAATACTGATTTTACTGTGTTTCTTTAGAAAAACTGATCAAATTTTGATTGGGCTTTTAGTGTTCTTTGATCTCATTGTTTAGCTTGGAATTTCTGAAAGTTTCAAACCTTGCACTTGACTAAAATGGCCTGAGTTTTGAGTTCTGAAGCCTGGTTTTAAGCTACTATTAGAATTCTATTTCATTGTTGGTTTCTGACTGGGTTACTGCTGTTGCTCTTTGCTGATTCTTCATTTCTTTGTTTCCTTTATCACTTCCAGGTACATGCTCGTGAACCTTATTTAATATAAGGTTTGAATTAAAGAGTGAAATGGATATTTAGAGTTTGAAGCATGTCCTCAACTTTGTTTCTGAATTCAGTTGCATTTTCTCGTTTGTATGGTATTTTAATGGCCTAATTCCCCATGTTTCTAATTAATTTCTAGTTAGATAGCAATGTTTGTATTCTTAGGTTTGATTTGGAATTGTTAAAGACGACATAGTAGACGGTTTATTCCAGTTATACAACCTGCTTTTATTTTGCTGAAGTTCAGTGTGTGTGATTGCATATAGAGCTTGTAAAAATGGTAATATGTAATATGCTAATTGAAGGGTACTGTGAGGCATCTTTTTGCTGTGAATGGCCTATTTTGTGATGCATGATTATAAACCCATGTTGAGAGTACTTTTAATTGCCTATTAGTCTTGCTTAAGGTTTGGTATAAATCAATCCGGTTGTTCGATGTCTTGTGAAATGAGGTTTTAGACCTTGTAGTTTGAAGTTTGGTTTGTTGCTGGGAAAGAAAGATTTAAACACACATTATTAGCCTTTGAGGAGACTCGATCTTGAGTCTAAGGTCTCCGGCAATTGACCTTGCATCTGGTTGGGCTCATTTTGGGCCCAATGTCTAATTTCTAGTGATGCGGCCATGTGGGTCTTAGGCAGACTTGACCAAATGTGCATGGATGTTAATTTATGAAATTTAGCTTTAGTTGATTTACGTTTTAATAATAAAAGGATCCAGAAGTAAAAATGTTAATTCAATGGCATGTCTCATATAGTCTTGATTGGACTTGTATTTTGATTGATTTTGTACCATAGATTGGGTTCTGAAAGTTGGGCTTAAAGTTGGCCCAACAAAGGAATGTCCATCTCAAACTCGTTTGTTGTTCTGATTCCCTGACGTCTATTCCCTATTAAGAATTAGGCTCATCTTATGGCGAATTATGAAAACATTAGCAAATGGAATTATATACTCTTGTATTTTTGGGCCTGCCTTTTAATTTCCCTTCCAAATGTTGTTGATGGCCCAAAATAATCGGCCATGTCTCTCTTTAGGATGCTTTCCTTTTGATTATCTTGAACATTAGTTTAAAAATAGAACTCAAAACTCTTTCATTGTTAATTTATTAGATAGATTCGAGGTGGGACATATTGGATAAGATTAGTCTATGGCCCTCAAAGTTTAGCTTGAGTGTTCCCTTTAAAATTAGAATCGAGATGTACCATGCAAAATAAGAACTCAAAATGCATGGCCCTCGCTTAATTAATTTTAATCCTTAGAAATTGAGGCCTGCCATTTAGTTCAATTTTCCATGGCCCTCGCAAAGTTGAAAAGCGCGTAGTTATTTTATGCGCACTATTTTAAAAAATTACTTTCCTAAACTCGGGTGTACATTTTATTTGACCCAAATCCAAATCTCAACAACGTTAAATAAAACGTGTCGTGGACAGCGGGTGCATTTCATGTGACGTGGTTCGAAGTTGTATTTTAGATAACGTTGAATCTTCTTAAAATTAATTAAAAGCGACTAATAAGATAAAAATGTGCCGTAGGCTAAAACATGCAACAAAATCAGATAATAGGCCAATTATGATAGTTTAAGCGACCGTGCTAGAACCACGGAATCCGGGGGGTGCCTAATACCTTCCCTCAGGTTAACGAAATTCCTTATTCAGAATTTCTGGTTCGCAGACTTCAAAAGGAAAGTCGAATTTTCCTCGATTTGGGATTTTAAAATAAACCGGTGACTTGGGACGCCAGAAAATAAAATATTCCAAGTGGCGACTCTAAACAAGAATGAATAAATAATCCCATTCCGAATAATGTCACTTTAATTGAAAAAACTCCCTTGTACTACCTTCGGGTGTGTAAAAAGGAGGTGTGACAACATCCTCATCGTTCCATCCATCTTCTTCACAAACAGAACAGGCGCACCCCAAGGCAACATACTAGGCCGAATAAACCACTTATCAAGGAGTTCCTGAAGTTGCTCCTTCATCGCCTTCAGCTCCGCTAGTGCCATACAATACGACAGAATAGAAATGGGTTGAGTAACCGGCACCAGATCAATACCAAAATCAATATCCCTATCCGGTGGCATGTCCGGCAGGTCTACAGGAAACAAATCGGGAAAATACCTCACAATAGGAATATAATCAATACTAGGAGTCTCTGCACCAACATATCTAACAAAGGCTAAGCATGAAAGAGAACCCTTCCCAACCATCCGCTAGGCCTTCAGAAATGAAATCACCTTACTGGGAACAAAATCTGAAGAACCCCACCACTCAATTCGTGGCACACCCGACATAGCCAAGGTCACGATCTTAGCGTAATAGTCCAATATTGCACGACATGGAGATATCCAATCCATGACCAATATGACATCAAAATCCACTATACATAACAATAAAAGATCCACTTGGGTCTCTAGACCCCCAATAATTACCATACACGACTAGTACACATAGTTTACAACAATAATATCGCCCACTAGAGTAGATACATGAATAGGTGAAACAAGAGACTCACATGGCGTATCCAAATAACGAGCAAAGTATGATAACACATAAGAAAAAGGTGAACCGCGATCAAATAACACAGAGTATCTCTATGGCAGACAGAGACAATACCTGTAATCGCAACATCTGAGGCAACAACATATGGTCGGCCTGGGAGGGCATAAAAATGAATCTAACCACCACCTGATCGACCTCCGCCTCTGGGGCGACCACTGGTTGACTGACCCCCCACCCCTACTACCTGAGCGGGTGGTGAAGCAACTAGAGATAAAGGCGAGGGCTGACCCCTCTGCTGAGACAGACCCTTAAGAAGACAAGGACAATTCCTCCTCATATGCCCAAACTCTCCACACTCATAACAACTCCCCGACGCTGGAGATAGTAACTGAAGTAAACCCCTAGCACCAAAATGACTAGTAGAAGGACCTGGCATGGAAGAACCCTGAACTAATGGAGCACGAGATGAACTCTGGGCTGGAAGGGCACTGAGTGGCGAATGGCCCTGATGAGAACTATGAGTACTATAAGATGATGATGCCCTACGATAACCTGGGCGAGCTGACGGAGCCTACCTGAATAGACGGCCTCTGTCGTGCTGAAACTGACCTATTGAAGGAGCACTACAAAAGCTACCAGATCTTCGAGACCTCTTGGACTCTCTCTCCTCTTGCTCCTAGCGACAAACCGATTCAATCTAGTAGGCTATGTCAACAACATCCTCAAAAGTACATATGACATCCTCTCTCTAGTCATGAGAATCCGAAGCTAATATGTGAGGCCATCAACGAACCTCCTGATCCTCTCTCGATCTGTGGGAACCAACCAGACAGTATGACGAGCTAACTCCAAAAATTGCATTTCATATTGTGTCACAGTCATATCTCCTTGACACAACCATTCAAACTGCCTGTGAAACTCCTCTCGACGAGACTGTGGCATATACTTCTCTAGAAAGAGAACATAGAAATGTTGCTAGGTAAGTGGCGCGGCACCAATAGGTATACGCCTCTCATAAGCCTCCCAACAAGTAAATCCAGCTCCAAAAAATTGAACGGTACTAAATGCTACACCACTGGTCTCTAGAATACCCGTTGTGCGAAGAATCCTCTCACACTTGTCTAGGAAACCCTGGGCAACCTCGATCTCAGTACCGCTAAAAGTCGGAGGCTGAAGTTTACCAAACCTCTCCAACCGACGCTACTCATCGTCAGGCATAACTAGTATCACATACTCTTGAGCTGTTGCAACCGGCTGTGTTGGAGGTGCCCCCGGTGTCAGAAGTCTCTACACAACCTGCTCAGGTGTGCGAGCAACGGGAGTCTAGGTGCCTCCCCCGGCCTGAGAAGTAGCTGCGGTCGTAGTAATTGAGACCGCCTGAGCCAAACTGGTGCACACTGATAAAATTTGAGCTAAAGTCTCCTGAAGGCCTAGAATCACAATAGGGATAGCCGGTGCCTGAGCTGGGACCTGATCCTGAACTAGGGTGGCTGGTGGATCTATTGGTGTTGTCCTAGCTGATGTATGGGCAACACCCCTGCCCCTACCACAGCCTCGACTGTGTCCTCGGCCTCTAGTGGCCCTAGCTGGTGGTACTGGTGGTCGTCCATCCTGATCGGTAGCACGTGTCCTCACGATCTATGAGAAAATGGAATAATAGAAGTTTAGCACTCGGATAAATAGATTCGCATGACATGAATTTCAAGAATATGAAGTTTTTGCTAAAGATTCTGCAACCTCCCGAGGATAAATACAAATGTCTCCATATCGATCCACGAGACTTTACTAAACCGGCTCATGACTCGTGAGACTATCTAACCCAGGCTCTGATACCAACTTGTCACGACCCCAAATCACCGATCGTGATGGCGCCTATCACAATACTAGGCAAGCCAACCCAATCAAATATCCACAGTAAATCTCTTTTAGTTAAGACATTTTTCTAACATTAATTGAGTCTCAATTTTTCATAAGAAATATTTAATTCACCAAAATGTGTAGAAAATAATAAAACATCAAACCCACACATCCCAACAATATGGTGCCACGTGTCTAGAGCCTCTAAATACAACTATCCGACTCTCTATTACAGAATAAGTCTAAAAATGTGGAAAACAAGGGTAGGAAGGAGGAAAGCAAGGCTGCGGATGAAATGCAGCTACCTTGCAATCTTCGGTAAGCTCCAAAAATACTGGGGACCCTCACTCTACCGCTCGGGCACTTGGATCTGCACACAACGTACAGGGAGTAATGTGAGTATGCCAACTCAGTAAGTAACTAAAGTAAATAAGGTCTAAATGAAGTGACAAGCAGTTAAAAATCATATATAAGAGTACACATCAGAGTATCAAATCAAACTCAATACTCAAAAGTCAGTTACTGCATAAAAACTTCCATTTCAATTTAAATTCTTTGAAATCATTTATTAGCAGCTTTGAACAAAGGCTCAATATAAAAGAAGAATTAAATCAGGAAAAGATATCATAAATGGGCCCCTCGGCAAGGTATCACTCATAAGTATAGCCTATCGGGCAAGCCTCTCAGTTACACGTGACTCAGCTCTCGTCACTCAGTACTCACACTTAGCACTCAGGCTCAATAATATCTCATAATAGTAATAATCAAATTAACCGCTCGGCGTGCAGTCCGATCAATAGTTTATAGTCGATTACGCTCACTAGGGGTGTACAGACTCTAGAGGGGCTCCTACAACCCAAGCGTCATATTGTTGCTACGTGCAGCCCGATCCAATATATATATTGATGTGGCGTGCAGCTCGATCCATATAAGTATCGTTCCGGCGTGCAGCCCGACCTATAGTATATACATATAATATACCTACGACGTGTAGCCCGATATATATATATATATATATCACCATTAGGTCTTCAACCTCTCTCAGTCATTAACCTCACAGCCACTCGGGCATAATAGTGGATACCAGGGAAATTCAGCCCAAATAGTTTTCGCTTTATTAAGAGGTAGAGTGATAAAAACCAGGTTTAAACAGTAAACAAGTAAAACATGACTGAGGTTATGCTTTCAAACAAATAGAGAAAGGAAAATAGTACACATTCCCCTAAAGGTCTCAACAGCTAGGCATAAGGCCCCAAACATGACATATAGCCCATAATATAGTATCAATCTCTAAAATAAGTGATATCATAAGATTTAAAATCAAATAGGCGGCTTAATAGTCGCTACGGGATGGACAAAGTCACAATCCCTATCGATGCACGCCTACACGCTCATCACCTAGCATGTGTGTTACCTCATTTAACAAAACAATACGAAATTTCGGGGTTTGTACCCTCAGTTCCAGATTTACAATGGTTACTTACCTCAAACCGGATGAAATACTACATCGCTACACCTTTTCCTCTCGCCTCGGCCACAACTCGTGTCGAATCTACACATAATGAGAATCATAACATTAGAATATGCTAAGGGAATGAAGCCCATGCAAAAATAATCAAACTATACCAAAAATCCTGAAATTGGACAAACTCGACCCCCGGGACCACGCCTAGGAATCCAATAAAATTTACTTCAATGAAATCCTTATCTCTCCATGAGTTAATTCATATCAAAAGTATCAAAATCTGGCAACAAATGGTCCTTTAAACCCTTACTCAAAGGTCTTCAATCTCAAGCCCTTATTCCCAATTTTTAACCCTTAATTCCATGTCAAATCAGTAAAATAACACCATAGAAACGAGTTTAGGGTGCAAAAACTTTACCTCTATGAAATCACCTTGATATCTCTCTTCAAATAGCTCCTTGTAGCTCAAACCCGCATGAAAATGGTGAAGAATAACTCAAAAATCACGAAGGAAATCTTTTATACCTTCTGACACCAGGCTTTTCGCACCTGCGGTCCCATTACCGCTTATGCGGTCTTGACCACCGCACCTGCGGTTATCACTTAAATGCCTAAAGTTTCATTTGCGATAAGATATTCGCACCTGCGATGATGCAGGTGCACTCACCTAGCCGCTTCTGTGATTCCATCTCCCCATAGCACATTCCACTTCTGCGACTTGCTTCCGCACCTGCGGGGGTCGCACATGCGTCCTCCTAACCGCAAATGAGATTATGACAGCAGACTTAGCTTTAGCTGCAACATCCAAATTCCAAACTTTCTGCCAACCATCCAAAATCATCCTGAGGCCCCCGGGACTTAAACCAAAAGCAACAACAAGTTATATACCACAATCCAAACTTATACCAATCTTCAAAACACCTCAAACAACATCGAATCAACCAAATCACATCGAATTCAAGCCTAAGGTTCCAAAATCTTCCGATTTCCGCTTTCGATCAAAAAGTCTATCAAACCACTTCTGAAAGACCTGAAATTTTGCAACACATCCCAAATGACACAACGGACCTACTTCAACTCTCGAAATTCCATTCTGACCACTATATCAAAATCTCACATATCAACTGGAAAACGCCAAAATTCCATTTTCGCTAATTCAAGCCTAAATCTACTACGGACCTCTAAAACATGTCACGATCATACTCCTAAGCACCAAATGATCTCCTGATTCTATCCAAACCATCGAAATCTACACCCGAGCCCTATTTCACATAAGTCAATATTCGATTGACTTTTCCAACTTAAGCTCAATCAAAAGAGACTAAGTGTCTCAAACATCACCAAAACCTTTCCGAACCCGAGCCAACCAACCCGATAACACATAACACCGATAAACACATCAATAATAAGAAGAAAAAGAGGAAACGGAGTGGTAACTCATGAGATGATCGGCTGGGTCATCACAGAGGGTCTGGAGATGGAGTAGAAAAGAGGAGCAGCGGCCCTCTCACCTCAGAAAGGAGGGATCTGATTTCTTTTTAGGTCTTAGCTAGGTTCTATGTCTAGAACAGAGAATGTATATGGCTATTTTAATATGGGGAAAACCGGTTGGGCCTGTGATTTTGGGCCCTGAAATTGGGCCAATTTGAAATAAGAAGCAAATTTAATCTTTCAAAATAGCCACCTTACTACCACTTAAATTTATTTACCAAAACTACTTAATTAGCATTTTAACTAATTAAATAAACTAATTTTAATTAAAGCTAATGTATATTTTTGTGATTTTCATATAGTGATCTAACAATTGAAGAGTAATTAATTCCTAAAAAAGCAAATTAAATCTTAGATGGCATGAAATTAAAATGTGACAATTTTTATGATTTTCTTAGGATTTTAAAATATTAAACATGCATGAAATGAAAGTAAATATACAAAAACTCCTAAAATCCATTAAAATTATTTTTGGTCTATTTTTAGGAGTTATTTCTATATGGGACAAAAATTAGTGTTCTTACTATCTTAACTAGACCTCTTTGTACCAGGAAACCATTGGCTAGAAGATATGCCACTAACGACACCACTATTATTTCTTGATACGGAATCACGACGCTTCTAGCCCTCTATATGATATCTGGACTATTTATAACCTTCCGTATTTGAGTATCTCGTACTTTATTTTTCTTCATCTTACTTACCTTTAAATCACGCATCATACTTCTCGCCTATTTCATAACCTCCCTTTTACATAGGTATAATTCACATCCATACCTTGAAGCTCTACTATAATACTTGCACCTCCAGTGTATACACAATCTAGAGGGGCTTTAATCCTGATTTCTGATGAGGCAGGTACTATATTAACTAGCTTTATCGTAGATCAAATATAGAATATGGCCATTGTACTATATCTTTTATACCTCTGATATTAAGAGTTATTCTGTAATGTTTTGAATTATGATTTCTATTATTATGTAGATCTAACAATCAAACACCTGATTTAGTTATCTGATGTAACTCGTTAGTTTCCTCTTCTCTTTCAGCCTTTAAGTAGGCTTAAGCTATCTTCTGATCTGCAGATCATGGTATTAGTTATTACTTTAGCCTTTCGTGGAAGCTATGGAACATCTATGATATAATCTTCTAACAATTCAAGCCTTTATCTGTGACGTGAACTCAATTCTTTCTTTTAACTTTTACCAGAGTCTCCTATAGTTATTTGAATGTAAACACATGTGTTGTATGGATAATACTCTGAAAAGCTAACTCTGGGTCATAGATCGAATAGTTCCTTTTATTCTATCTCAGTTGTCTTTAAACATAAGCAATTATTATTCCTGGACATCCTGCCACTTGCTTCATAAATACTTGGCTTATCTTAGTTCCCACATATATTGGAATTTCGTGCAACTCATATGATCTCGAAAATTACTTTGGATTTTACTTCATGTTCCTTAGTCACAATAGGTCCCACTTTCTTATAGAGTGCATGCAATATTGTAATGAGATAATTGTTATAAGATCATTTCCTCTTTAGGTCACTATGCTTAGCTTAAAGCCTTCTTCCTTATTTTCTCAGCTAGTCTTTCGTTGCATTACTTAGGGAAGACTCTCTGACTCTTGTAAAGCCGTGAGCTTATGACATTGTATACCCCCACGGAATTTATGATGTTCTTACTCGCCTATCATTATCCTTAGTTACTTACCTCCATGCACTTATGCTCGTAAGGTTGCTTTTGAGTTGAAATTTTGATTGTCTACTTAGTGGCACTCTCTTTTATTTATGTGACACTTATACTATACCGTGTTCTACCCCAACTCCTATCTGAATATTTCTCCAGAATTACGACGTCGTATCTATGAAACTAAATTTTTGATGTTAGGTTTCACTATGTTTATCTTGCATGATCTATTGATTTATCTGAGACCTCTTGTCTAGCCATAAATAAGCTCTTCTTGAATCAACTACTAACTACTCATAAGTGAATGCTCATATTTATATTCTGCGTAAGCTCTCTTGGGTTATGTCCTTTGTCTTAACTTACCTTTTGCACTATCTCCTAGTGTATCAAATGTTCATTCGCATTTATTTATCAATAGCATCTGGTGTGGGAACCCTTACTGCCTCTCTCGAAATCGTGCTTGAATAATGTTCTAGAGACATAACATATCTATAGGATCTGAACAAAATGCAATCTCATTCCTTTCGCCTTTTAATCGTATTTTTTCTTTACTATTCCATAGTTACTTGAACTACATAACTCTGACTTACTACCATATCACATTGTCTTTCCCCCTTTAGAGGAGTAGTAGTGTTTAATGCTACGAAGATTTACCTATATATTGTTTACCTCTTCATCTTTGGTATATTCTCACATCTTCGCTGACTCTTACTTGCCTTGCAGTAACCCTTATCTACAAGGGATAACTGAATTCCTTATGCACGAGGGGTGACACCTAGTGTAACTAGCACACTTAGTCCTCTAAGCTTAACTCCACTCAATGTTTTTGCTTTGGTGGAGCATCTTCCTGATGAACTTTAATGGTTATTCTTCCGTTGTCCATTTTGTTATTGTTGGGGTTTAATCTTTGAAATTCTCTTGATTTCGACTATTATCACATCATTTGAAACCTAATTAATGTTCATTTTATCGTGTTCACTAGCCCATGCTGATTTTTCTTAATCCAGGGGTCTAAATTTTTGTTCTGGTGATCATGTTGGACTCACCAACTCACTCCTCAAAATAAGGATATGACTTTTGGCCTATACTCTTTTATTGTCTCAAGGCATGTTACCTCTTGTCTTTTCCTTCACTTGACTATATACTATGTCATCATATCATATTTTGATTTACCATTATCACCCATTATCACATCTTACTCATAATACTTTATTTACTCTCTTCTTATTCTCCTGCTAATATTTTCGTCTATTACCTTATTTTGAGAACTTCATTAAAATACTCTTTTACTTTTAGCTCCCCTTGCTCCATCTACTGGCTCTTCGGATCGCCTAACATTCTCTCTTGACTAGGGATGTGATCCATACTAAGGGTAAATATTTATCCCTTCTAAGATTCCACTCCATATCTTTTGAAATTTCTGAACATTCTAGTATTCATATCTGACTATTCTATTTTAGAGTGCACCATCTAGGTGTCTCACAAGGAGACCTGTTACCATATTTCCACTATCCTTAGATTTTGTTTTGCTAATGATAACAATCCATCCACCATTTTGGGTTACTTTAACCCCAGCTAGATCCTGATGTCCCATCTTTCTCTTAAACGACAAATTTTAGCTCCCATAGGGTATAATTGAGATGTGTGTGGCCAATTTTATATATCTTTGTTACTGCGTAAAGTAACTCAGAATGCTTATATTTCTTTGTCTGAATTGTAAATATTGATAATCTTCACTAACGGGGTACCTCGTACCCTTCTCCACCTTGCTTCTTTTACTTATTAAAACTTGTATCTATCTTCTGATTCTCTTATTGCTTTTTTACCATAGAGGTGTATAGATATTCATGTCTTAGGATTCCTTATAAAGAATATTACACGTCTTAGTGCACATATGATCTACGGAAGACCTCATATTTACTCATCAAAAGCATGATGCAAAATCGAGTTCTTCTGACTCAACTCTTCTACAATCGCATTCAATTTCTTACCAACCGTCTTTCTGAATGTAGGTATCATTGTATTACGAATAAAAGAAAATTTAGGAGGTGGAATCGTACAACTAAGCTCTACGACACAATCTAGAGTAAGAAAAAAGAGTGAAAGTCCTAAATGCTCAGCAGCCTCCAGCTTATAAATGTGGTGCACAACACACCCATAAACAAGACTCTCCTAGGGAGTCTACAGAACTACTCTGATACCAAGTTTGTCATGCCCCAAACCTGAAGAGGCATGGTCAGCACCCGGTGCCATACTCGGCTTGAGCGTACCACTCTATAACTCTGAACTCTGGAGGGGTATCCCTCAACTTAGGCTGATGAGGCCATATACTGAATCATTTGAATGTAATATCTACTACCAGCAATACAAAACTAAATATCTACACGGGGCTGGTAAAGCCACAATATAGATTAAAAAAATGTACATGACTCATCTGCAAGCCTTTAGGGATAACTGAACTATATTATGATTGTGACGGGGCCTCGACCTACCCATCAAACTTGTATATATAAAATTTGACTACAAGGTATAGACCTGGTAACTCCGAGGAAGTAGAGCTTACCAACCAATTTGATATTTGAGTTAGTCTACTGGGAAGGTCTATCCATTTGTCTATCAGGACCTGTAGGCATGAAATACAGCGTCCCCAGCAAAAGGGACATTAGTGTGAGATAATGTACCGAGTATGTAAGGCAACAAATAACTAAAAGCTAAAACTAAACTGATAATATAATAACTAAAAGTAACTGGGAGTCAAATATGATTGAAGATATGCTTACCTATTGATACTGACTCATCTTTCTCAATATAGTAAGTAAAATAGTTGTCATGCCCTATACGGCTCTGTATCTGTAACTGCTCTACCATAGTAAGCTCGCTCTGAGGTATTCAGTCATACTAGGCTTTGTATCTCAATCATTCTGGGCCCGCTCATAGGCGCTCCACCACAGTAGACTCGATATATAACTTACCATCTGATCAAAGGTTGCCCAATAGCGGGCTGCCTACCGATTATAGCTCGATGGTGGTAAAAATACTATAACACTCTATATGTGTGTGTATATATATATAGATAGATCTTCTTCTATCTTGAATGGAAGAAGACAATAGTTAACTAAATATAAAGTCTCGATAAGGGATAGTACTGTAACTTAATAGAATAGGAAATGTGTATTAAGTTTAGGAATACGAACTTCTCTTTATGCCTCTTTTTCAAATTTATGTAGTTACGGGATCATGCCAAAATAAAGAAAAGTTTAGCCTTAACATACCTTATCACAATCTTTCCAAACACCAAGTTGAACCTCTCTTTTCACCTTAATCTACAACCACGATAATAATACTACCATTGAGTTATGAAAGGTACAACTATAGCACAAGGAATGGCAAGCTTGTTTTGTATTAAAACGGGCAACATCTCCCATATAATCCTTACTTCCTCCCAATTCAATATAAAACCAACAACATAGGAACACAACAATAAATACATAATTTTCCAACCTTATATATATAACAAAATATTACAAGATATCCCAACATACCCCAATCTCTTCAATCACATAACGACTGATGTAGTAGAGTCAAACGGCCCAAAAATATTACGATCAATGACCATACCATGACCCTGAATTTATGTGGTTTTTATCCACACACTTCCTACTTCAATACTCCACAAAATATTATTAAAACATGCAGCCCAACAATAACACAAAACTATCCACAAAACAGTCTGATACAAGTTAATAACTCGAACTCACGACTTTCGATCACCATCCCGTGAGTTCTTACAAATATAGAACAACTTAGAATGCAATTACAGCATAAAAATGGATGAAAGAGAGAAGTAAACTTACCTTATTTTTTGGATAACTCAGCTCCTATCTTGGTTCCTTAAACTCTAGGTTTTACCTCCAATTAGAACTTGAAAGAAAAAGAAAATCAATTAGGGTTATTGGAAACTTTTTGGGAGGATGTTTGCAGGGGTTTAGGTATGGTTATTGTGTTATCTAATGGGTTTTATATTGCAAGAGATAAGCCCTTAAATTGGGCTCTTTGGCTGACCCGAAATTGCCCCTTTTTGGACTCTCATTTAAGCAAGTAGGTGATACACCTACTTGTCACCTAGTAGCCCGCACAATTTCATAAAAATCCATATATATATATATATATATATATATATATATATATATATATATTT